>JANAVB010040220.1:2741650-3007679 GCA_029216955.1 Iris pallida | reverse complement strand
TAAAAAAAGAAAAAAAAAGTAATATACATCCTCTCTTCGTATAATTTCCAATAAACCACATCACCTTGGAACTCTCTACTTAGAGCATCATTAGTAAGGCCATCACACATTCTATATTCTAGATTCAAAATGTAGGAGCTCATTTTTTAGAATAGTAAGTCTCATTCCTATTTTCAATTTATAGATTTTGGGTCCCATCCCACCCATGGGAGTTATAGATTGAGCCTCCAAATTTCTATATTATAGATTGTATAAACTCATTTCGTAGAATAGTAAGTCACAATTGGAGCAAAAAAATTTAGATTATAGATTTTTATTATTTTCTTACTTATTTTTTTCTACATTAATTATTGACAATACAATTTTGGGACCGGAGCTTACTTTATCATTTCCTATTATTCTCATACAAATCCGACTCATTCTATATTACCTTTTTAAAAAAAAAATTGGACTACTAATGATGCTACTGATGCCGAGTTCTGATATATTGCCATGCCCTTCCGACACTAAATTATGTCATCTGTCTCACACGGATACATTTTGTAGTTTTTGACTGAAAGAAGTACCTAAAATTCCTTGATGCCTATTTATCGCTTTTATAATGCAATCAATTATCGAAGTTCCCCCCAAGATCCCCAATTTATATAGAGCTTTGCTATGCCTACAACCAATGCTTACAACCTTCCTATAATCCGTCACGTGTCGGACTTCAATTGAAGGAGGGGAGCAAGTGGTGGGGTCGGGTGGAGCCCATGTAGCAGGGGAGCGTGAGGGGTGGTGGGATCCGGTGGGACCCATGTGTAAGGGGTGGGTGAGTGAGGTTGTAAGTATGTGGTTGTAAACTTAGCATTTTCAATTATTTATCAATCTTCCATTTGGCAGCCTGGCCCAAATCTTCTCTTTCTTCTATTTCATTCACTGGAGTAGTTTATATTGTTTAAAGACCTACATCTCATGCACGTTATATAGTATTGATGTGACGGTCTTTCATTAATTTTAGTGTGATCTGATTCTAATTGGAGATGCTGAAGTCAACGAAACCGGCAACGTTAGGTGTTAGCACGTGTCCCCCTAGTTCTGCATACGTTTTTTGTAAGAAAAAAATAGACATGGCCAGACTTTGCCGACGAACGTGCAAAATTGGTGACTCATGTGCACGAATCCCCCTCTTGATTCTCTTATGTAGAAATAATTTGTGCCTTTTTTTTTTCCTTCTATTCCTATTCAATGAGCTCGTGGGGGCAAAGACGAACTTTTAAAATGAGCCTAATATGTAATATAAAAACTAACATTACCGAATATTTGAATTAAATGACCTTTAGAGTAGAGACTAATTGTTAATCACTATACCACAATTATTTTATCTTAACTAGTAATGCACACGTGCATCGCAGGTGCGTAAAAATTTAAATATAATTTTATTTTAAATTTTTTGTCATTCTAGGAATTGAAGTCAAGCAATAAAAAAAATTTGTCATATCTTAACCACTTGAATTAGAGTTATTTAGTTATAAATATATTATATTAGGTAGTTAAATGATTGGTTAAGTGTTTTTAATAATTAGTAGATTATTTAATTATCTTTTTATTAAATTTTAATTTATTTAAATGGATGATGATATACATACAGTTTTGACGGCTCACTTTTGAGCCGTTTCCAAACCGCATTATATAGTAGAAGATTATTACGTGACAATTATTTTATGGCAGTCACTACACCATAATTATTATTTTATAACTGTAAGCCCCCTGAATTTCAGGATTTATTTTTATTTTTCTGAATGAATTATTATCGATAAATATTTTATTTATTTAATTGTTTAGATCATTAATGTACCTTTCCATGACTTCGACTTCTGGAGCGTCAGGGATACCAATCTCTGTAAACTCTCTTCACGAGCTTTTAAGTAGACAAGATTATCTTCATTTTGATATATCCTGTCCCACTTAAATTCGTTCCCTTGTGCTCTTTTTGTATCGCGCAAGTTCGGGTCAACTTAGACCGATTAATCGTTGAATAATTATTCCCACTTTTATTTTTGATCGTCGTTTACACGTTGCCGTGGCTTTTAATTTAGGAGCACCAGACCAGTCGTTTTCTCAGAACCAACTTCTCATGAATGATCTACTCGAGACGCTCTCCACCCATGACCTTCGTGTCCCACTCAGACACTTCATTTGTGCTCCTATTTTCTTCGCACAACTTCCGGGTCAATTTAGGCCGATTTATTTTATGCCGTAAAACCCGATTTATTTTCCAATTTAATTTCGGGACCCGACATCGATCAAACCTGTCAACCCGAAGTATGGACGTGGCCCACTTGAAGCCTACTACCCGCATGACGCTTGTGTCCCATTTATTGGAGTCCCCGCATGTTGTTTATTTATCCATGATTATAAATCCCAATTTTAATTCCATTATTGCACCCGGTCCGATTTTGACTCAACCCGGTTCGGCCGAACCCGAACCCAAGCTCCCTGTTGTCCTCTCATGACTGCCCAAGTACCCCACATAATTTCCCTATTTTCTTTCTATTTTGGAAATATCCACTTTTCTCTTTTCCTCTCTCTCTCTTAAATATCCCACATATTTATATATATATATATATATATATATATATATATATATATATATATATATATATATATATATATATATATATATATATATATCTCCCAATCTCTCTTTTTTTTTTTTTTTTTTTTTGAAATCCCACTCACACACACAATTGGGGGCTCGAACCTTGCCGGCCCCTCCAGGTGTCCACTCTAATACCACTAGGCTAGAGAGCTCGGACTCTCCCAATCTCTCTTTACACCTCCCTACACTCCCCCTCACTTCCCATACCAGCTCACAGCACCCCCCCTAGCCGACTTCTCTCTCTCTTCCCCCCTCAAATATCTCTCTATCCTACACTCTCTCTCTTCCTATATGTTAATATACAAACCACACACACACACAAAGTAACTCTCACTCTCTCTTTACATTCAACCACACACACACCACCACCCTCACCACAGCCGACAGCCCCCCCCCTCCGGCCGAGCACTCCCACCACCACCTCCTTCACCATCTCCTCCATCTCCTCCTCCTCTTCTTCATCATCTTCCCCATCATCATCATCAAGCACCACCATTAACAAACACACCACCACCTCCATCATCATCATCATCCTCCACCACTTCCACCACCGTACAGTCGCCCCCATCGTGCCCGGCGTTGCGCCGTCGCCGCCGCCGCCTTAGCTGGCCGGCCGCAGCAGCAGCTGCGCCAGCGGCAGCAGCCGCGAGCATGCATGCACGCGCGCGCACGCGCGGAAGCGTGCATGGGCGTGGCCGCGCGCACCACCGCGGCCGACCGCCGCCGCCGGCGACCCCCCCCCACCGGCGCGCGCACCCCCGACGACCTCTCTCTGTCCATCACCAGCCTCCCCGACGTGTTAAATACACGTTTCGTGCGTTTACGTCGAAATCCCGTCGACGCGCGCGCGAGAAGTTTCAGAAATTGTGTTTCGGGATAGCGACTTCGCACGGATTTTCTGGGAGATCCGACCGTTGGATCGGCGAACTCCTTCCTCCGTCGCAATCTTAGTATATAGCACTTCAATCCTGTCAATTTTCGTCCGTTAATTTTATCGTTTGATACCTCAAAACTGACCACCAAGTTGACGTTTTAAATTGAACTATTTTTGGACAGTTTCGTGATGCCAACTTCGCGGGTTCGTATCTTCGTCGTCGCAGCTCCGTTTTGCGCTCCGTCAGTTCCGGTGCACAGCTGGTATAACCCTCTTCCTGCCTCCTTTAGATTTCATTTCATTATAAGCACGTTTGGTTGGTCGAATTCGACGCCAAAGTTGGCTGTCCGAATTCTTTAATTTGCACTTGTTAAATTCCATTTTTGAACCCGGGACACCGGATTCAATTTCTGACACCACCAGTAGACTCGTGGCATCGTTCTGGCATGTTTTTATATAAAGTTTGCTTGATTTAGAGAACGTGGGCCCTGACACGTATTTCGGTGCAAAGTGGGTCCCACTTTTCGAGTCAACGGGTCACTTTGAGATCGGCTCATCGGAATCCAATTCCGGATATACCGTTGAGTTCGTATCGTCATTCTGGACTCGTTGACATATAATTTGCTGAGTTTTGAAGACATTTGCTCCGGCACGCATTTCCGTGCAAATCGGATACCAAGTGTCCGCGTCAACGTATCATTTTGAGATTGGCACATCGGAATCCTATTCCGGATATACCGTTGGGTTCGTATCGTCATTCTGGATTTGTGGACATATAATTTGTTAGGTTTTGTAGACTTCTATCCCGACACGTTTTTCGGTGCAAAGTGTGTCCAACGGCGGACATCATTTTGACCCGAAATTACCGTTTTGTCCCTGTATCCAAATTGGACTTATGGGTAGACTATCCTAGCTGATTTGACCATTCTGGACACGTTGGTGATATTTATTTTATCATCCGACAACATCTGTAGATTTTGATTATGTATTATCCTTAATTTATAATTAATTATTTTTCCAGATATTGTTACTTTCTGGTTTTGAATTTTTATATATATTTTAATTGCTGTAAAAATCTTGGAAAAAATTATATTTAGATACTATGTTAATTTAGCTAATTTATTATAATTTTTCCAGTATTTAATAAGTACTTTTGGTATTTTATAAAAATGGGAAAACAGAACTCATTTTCAATATATTTATGTTTGCTGATTTTTAATAATTATTTATGAGGGTTTATAAATTCCAAAAAAATTAGTATAAATTTCTATAATTAACAAGGATTATTTTGTTACTTTATTTTATATAATATTGATCTTTTTTTGTCTATCTCAAAAATTATTGGAACTCAATGTACAGTTTGATTTATTTATTGAATAGTTACGACTTTCAATATTTTGTGTTGTTTTGAGTTATAGACGTATTGGACCTCACCCCGCACTAGTGTAAAGATCCTAGGAAGTTAGTTTGTGTATAGTGGCACTCCACATTAGACTTTTTATGCTAGGTCCCCACTTGACTAGTTTGACTAAAATGTTTGATTAGAGTTGACTTTGACCTAGATTGGCTTAGAAATCATATAGATTGTATTAGTTCTTTCGTTTACTTTCATTTTGGACATGTCATAACTGTATTACTCTATTTTAGGACATTGTGACCCTGGTACAGACATCTGATATTACACTACTCTTTACAGAGTATCAGACGAGTACATTCTCTGATAGTTCTCTCATTTATTTGTCAATTACTGTATTTCAGTTCTAGTTAGTTCTATGTGATTCTCTGTATCAACACGTATGGATATTTCTGGATTCATGTATGCGACACATACCTTACTTACTGATCTCTATTACTGGAATCACTGGAATCATTCCGGAATCATTTCTGGAATCATCATTTGGCCGGACTCATCTCGATTCTTGTGTCTTGTACTGGATTCACTTGCTGGGCGGGAAAATATTGAGTAAGACATGTAGACATACCCCAAATCCGGAATCTTCCACTGGAATCTACCGGAAGCATAGCCATCTCTTGCCCGATCAGTAAGAGATGTGCCTGATACCTACAGTCGTTTACATGTCGACCTCGGTATTTTAAAACACACTGTTAGATCATAGTTGGACTCACCCTGGATTCATTGATCACTGTTGGACTCATCTTGTACCGAAAATCATCTGGTATCGGATTATATGGACTGGACTCACACTGGGATTACATTAGACTTATATTGTACTGTCTGGACTCATACATGTTATTCTAGTTCAGTTAGCTTTTATTACCGTCATCATTGTCATGATTATTCTCTTGTTTAGTTACCTTTCTTTTCTTGTATCTTAACTGTTTTTCTATACCATCACCTGAATATAAACTGCCATGTTCATCAATAAAACTGTCTATAACTGCTTTAGAGTTCTCTGTCATTTACTTGGGTTTTCTAGATGGGTTGTACTCGTTCCTGTCCTGATTGGACCTGTTGAAAATATTACAGATGATAGTCCTGAGGATACATGCCCTACTTACCATGGACCTGGCCTTAGCTCCAGAAGAGGCCCCAGCGGGGAACCTTGCTTAGTTATCTTTCATGTGTTTTGAGACTTAGACTTTGGTCTGTACTTATATTTGGATACTGGACTTTGTCTCCAGTTAGATACTTTGGTTATGTATTATTAAGTCTGTACTTGTTTACCTTCGCGTATAGATGCTGTGTTGTAATGAACATTTAAATGTGATTTTAGAACTGTTAGTAGCTTAGATCCTTTATTGTCTATTCTTAGAACAGCTTACTACGCTTTAACAAGCGTAGGCTGGACATGGCTCGGCCCGGCCCAATAATTTGGGTAACGGGTCGTGACATATTTTTAGTGGCGGCCCATGCAGGTCCAGACTTAAGTTGTTTGGTTACGTTATTGTACCAAGCATGCCTGCAATTAGGATCTAGGACAACTTGATACAACTAGGAATAACATTTAGAACACCTAGAGGATTTCTAGGATTGCAACATAGGAGAACTCATCACAGCATAGGACCGTTAGCTATAATTAGTTTCTTGTTTATATTTCAGTGGGTCAATTTAGACCAAGTTTGTACCCTTGGGATGACCCCTGAGGATCTCACTCTAATCTTATCTAGAAATCAGTTTCCACTTATTTCTATTTGCTCTTCTTTAAATTCGTTGTTGAAATTAATTTCTGATTTTGTTGTTAACTTCGATCTTGCATCGTGATAAATTTTGTGGATTGAATTGTGATATATTCTGATAAGGTAAACGTCTGCTTTAGTTATGGAGTTTAGAATTTATCGCAGCCATATTAGCTGGTATGACAAAAACGTAGAGCCTGATTTTGGATATATTATCCTATTCATAGAATTTAGATTTTCTCGCAGCCATACCGGTTGGCGTGGCGAGAATTCTAGATAACATGATTATAGGGTGTGTACCTTAGTTATGACTCTACCGTTTATTGCATCTAAGCTTACTGGTGGGGCGAAAATTCTGGCAACATGATTTCAGGAAGACGTGTATGGTTATCAGATCATATTCCAACTTGGTTTACTTTGTTATGACCGAATGAGCAAGAATAAGTTCTTATCATTATTCTTCCCCGTCTCGATTAACTCCGTTCTATCTACATCTGCAACTAGGATTATAGGCTCTCTAGGACTCTCCAACATGATTGCTTTCATGTTATCTTTTGGACAAAATTATTTTTATGTTCCATCTTTCCTATGACTTGACTAAACTTTTTTTCGTTAACCTCTTGGATAATTCTTCTCGTTATATATCCCGTTGTTTTCGTACCATTCTTGGAGATATTCCGATAAACTTTTCTGTCTTGCTTGACCATTTAACTTGTTTGGACACTGTTATGGATTGTTTGACCCAGTCTTAGGCCTTATTACCTTCTACTTGATAGATGACCGAAATAGCCAAACCTTGTTGACTGATCCTGTAGTATAACTATAAATGTATGGTGTGATTATGATAAGTACTTTTCCTAGGGATTGGTTAGATTAAGCTTATAGGACAAGTATGGGTGACTGACCATAGTAGACTTGGAAACCATTAAGAACGATTGTATTGGTATTATGACTCGATGATAGGGTATCTAAGATGGATAAATGAGATAGTATATTGTTATGACTATGGATTGAGGATTAGAATCTTGTGCTAAGCAAATTGAGAATTTAGCATTTGTAGAATTTTGGGTGGATTATCTATAGCTAATTACATGTGATTAGAGGGTAGATCGATATGTAGAATGATATAGAATAAGTTAGAATGGGATATAATGTTGCATACGAGATCGAAAAGATATCAGTTAAAAGACATGGAACAAGACAAAGACATATGTACATTGGTAATTAATAAATCGGGAGTTTTGAAATCGAGGATTTATATTCGGAGGACTTGTTGAGTAAAAAGAAAGAGGCTCTACGCCAAGAATAAGAATTGAAAGTATGATTTCAAGGAGAAGCTGTAGGAAAGGATTGACGACAAATGATGCTAAGGAACTGTGGATTGATAGAATAGGGATACTTAGGATATGATAAGGAAATCCAGAATTTATAATTGAGGTTGGAAATATGGTTGATGATTAAGCATTATAGGTTTATAAACATACCCAGAGAATGACCTATAGTTTAGGGTATACATAAATGTTTCATGTTAGTATGAAAGATTCTAAAGGATGTATGACGAATTTTATGATAGAAGGACTTAGTTGAACCGGAACCAAAAAGATTGTAGGAGAAACAAAAGAGATGATTACAAGGATAGCAGATTGAGTATTGTAGCCAGAGCAGCTACATGTTATAGTTTGACCGGTTGGATGATTTTCAATTTCGAGGACGAAATTTTTGTAAGGTGGGTAGGATGTAAGCCCCCTGAATTTCAGGATTTATTTTTATTTTTCTGAATGAATTATTATCGATAAATATTTTATTTATTTAATTGTTTAGATCATTAATGTACCTTTCCATGACTTCGACTTCTGGAGCGTCAGGGATACCAATCTCTGTAAACTCTCTTCACGAGCTTTTAAGTAGACAAGATTATCTTCATTTTGATATATCCTGTCCCACTTAAATTCGTTCCCTTGTGCTCTTTTTGTATCGCGCAAGTTCGGGTCAACTTAGACCGATTAATCGTTGAATAATTATTCCCACTTTTATTTTTGATCGTCGTTTACACGTTGCCGTGGCTTTTAATTTAGGAGCACCAGACCAGTCGTTTTCTCAGAACCAACTTCTCATGAATGATCTACTCGAGACGCTCTCCACCCATGACCTTCGTGTCCCACTCAGACACTTCATTTTGTGCTCCATTTTCTTCGCACAACTTCCGGGTCAATTTAGGCCGATTTATTTTATGCCGTAAAATCCGATTTATTTTCCAATTTAATTTCGGGACCCGACATCGATCCAACCTGTCAACCCGAAGTATGGACGTGGCCCACTTGAAGCCTACTACCCGCATGACGCTTGTGTCCCATTTATTGGAGTCTCCGCATGTTGTTTATTTATCCATGATTATAAATCCTAATTTTAATTCCATTATTGCACCCGGTCCGATTTTGACTCAACCCGGTTCGGCCGAACCCGAACCCAAGCTCCCTGTTGTCCTCTCATGACTGCCCAAGTACCCCACATAATTTCCCTATTTTTTTTCTATTTTGGAAATATCCACTTTTCTCTTTTCCTCTCTCTCTTAAATATCCCACATATTTATATATATATATATATATATATATATATATATATATATATATATATATATATATATATATATATAAATATCTCCCAATCTCTCTTTACACCTCCCTACACTCCCCCTCACTCCCCATACCAGCTCACAGCACCCCCCCCCCTAGCCGACTTCTCTCTCTCTTCCCCCCTCAAATATCTCTCTATCCTACACTCTCTCTCTTCCTATATGTTAATATACAAACCACACACACACACAAAGTAACTCTCACTCTCTCTCTTTACATTCAACCACACACACACCACCACCCTCACCACAGCCGACAGCCCCCCCCCGGCCGAGCACTCCACCACCACCTCCTTCACCATCTCCTCCATCTCCTCCTCCTCTTCTTCATCATCTTCCCCATCATCATCATCAAGCACCACCATTAACAAACACACCACCACCTCCATCATCATCATCATCCTCCACCACTTCCACCATCGTACAGCCGCCCCCGCCGTGCCCGGCGTTGCGCCGTCGCCACCGCCGCCTTAGCTGGCCGGCCGCAGCAGCAGCTGCGCCAGCGGCAGCAGCCGCGAGCATGCATGCACGCGCGCGCGCGTGCGGAAGCGTGCATGGGCGTGGCCGCGCGTACCACCGCGGCCGACCGCCGCCGCCGGCGACCCCTCCCACCGGCGCGCGCACCCCCGACGACCTCTCCCTGTCCATCACCGGCCTCCCCGACGTGTTAAATACACGTTTCGTGCGTTTACGTCGAAATCCCGTCGACGCGCGCGCGAGAAGTTTCAGAAATTGTGTTTCGGGACAGCGACTTCGCGCAGATTTTTTGGGAGATCCGACCGTTGGATCGGCGAACTCCTTGCTCCGTCGCAATCTTGGTATATAGCACTTCACTCCTGTCAATTTTTGTCCGTTAATTTTATCGTTTGATACCTCAAAACTGACCACCAAGTTGACGTTTTAAATTGAACTGTTTTTGGACAGTTTCGTGACGCCAACTTCGCGGGTTCGTATCTTCGTCGTCGCAGCTCCGTTTTGTGCGCCGTCAGTTCCGGTGCACAGCTGGTATAACCCTCTTCCTGCCTCCTTTAGATTTCGTTTCATTATAAGCACGTTTGGTTGGTCGAATTCGACGCCAAAGTTGGCCGTCCGAATTCTTTAATTTGCACTTGTTAAATTCCATTTTTGAACCCGGGACACCAGATTCAATTTCTGACACCACTAGTAGACTCGTGGCGTCGTTCTGGCATGTTTTCATATAAAGTTTGCTTGATTTGGAGAACGTGGGCCCTGGCACGCATTTCGGTGCAAAGCGGATCTCACTTTTCGAGTCAACGGGTCACTTTGAGATCGGCTCATCGGAATCCAATTTCGGATATACCGTTGAGTTCGTATCATCATTCTGGACTCGTTGACATATAATTTGCTGAGTTTTGAAGACATTTGCTCCGGCACGCATTTCCGTGCAAATCGGATACCAAGTGTCCGCGTCAACGTATCATTTTGAGATCGGCACATCGAAATCCTATTCCGGATATACCGTTGGGTTCGTATCGTCATTCTGGATTCGTGAACATATAGTTTGTTAGGTTTTGTAGACTTCTATCCCGACACGTTTTTCGGTGCAAAGTGTGTCCAACGGCGGACATCATTTTGACCCGAAATTACCGTTTTGCCCCTGTGTCCAAATTGGACTTATGGGTAGGCTATCCTAGCTGATTTGACCGTTCTGGACACGTTGGTGATATTTACTTTATCATCCGACAACATCTGTAGATTTTGATTATGTATTATCCTTAATTTATAATTAATTATTTTTCCAGATATTGTTACTTTCTGGTTTTGAATTTATATATATTTTAATTGCTGTAAAAATCTTGGAAAAAATTATATTTAGATACTATGTTAATTTAGCTAATTTATTATAATTTTTCCAGTATTTAATAAGTACTTTTGGTATTTTATAAAAATGGGAAAACAGAACTCATTTTCAATATATTTATGTTTGCTGATTTTTAATAATTATTTATGAGGGTTTATAAATTCCAGAAAAATTAGTATAAATTTCTATAATTAACAAGGATTATTTTGTTACTTTATTTTATATAATATTGATCTTTTTTGTCTATCTCAAAAATTATTGGAACTCAATGTACAGTTTGATTTATTTATTGAATAGTTACGACTTTCAATATTTTGTGTTGTTTTGAGTTATAGACGTATTGGACCTCACCCCGCACTAATGTAAAGATCCTAGGAAGTTAGTTTGTGTATAGTGGCACTCCACATTAGACTTTTTATGCTAGGTCCCCACTTGACTAGTTTGACTAAAATGTTTGATTAGAATTGACTTTGACCTAGATTGGCTTAGAAATCATATAGATTGTATTAGTTCTTTCGTTTACTTTCATTTTGGACATGTCATAACTGTATTACTCTATTTTAGGACATTGTGACCCTGGTACAGACATCTGATATTACACTACTCTTTACAGAGTATCAGGCGAGTACATTCTCTGATAGTTCTCTCATTTATTTGTCAATTACTGTATTTCAGTTCTAGTTAGTTCTATGTGATTCTCTGTATCAACACGTATGGATATTTCTGGATTCATGTATGCGACACATACCTTACTTACTGATCTCTATTACTGGAATCACTGGAATCATTCCGGAATCATTTCTGGAATCATCATTTGGCCGGACTCATCTCGATTCTTGTGTCTTGTACTGGATTCACTTGTTGGACGGGGAAATATTGAGTAAGACATGTAGACATACCCCAAATCCGGAATCTTTTACTGGAATCTACCGGAAGCATAGCCATCTCTTGCCCGATCAGTGAGAGATGTGCCTGATACCTACAGCCGTTTACATGTCGACCTCGGTATTTTAAAACACACTGTTAGATCATAGTTGGACTCACCCTGGATTCATTGATCACTGTTGGACTCATCTTGTACCGGAAATCATCTGGTATCGGATTATATGGACTGGACTCACACTGGAATTACATTAGACTTATATTGTACTGTCTGGACTCATACATGTTATTCTAGTTCAGTTAGCTTTTATTACCGTCATCATTGCCATGATTCTTCTCTTGTTTAGTTACCTTTCTTTTCTTGTATCTTAACTGTTTTTCTATACCATCACCTGAATATAAACTGTCATGTTCATCAATAAAACTGTCTATAACTGCTTTAGAGTTCTCTGTCATTTACTTGGGTTTTCTAGATGGGTTGTACTCGTTCCTGTCCTGATTGGACCTGTTGAAAATATTACAGATGATAGTCCTGAGGATACATGCCCTACTTACCATGGACCTGGCCTTAGCTCCAGAAGAGGCCACAGCGGGGAACCTTGCTTAGTTATCTTTCATGTGTTTTGAGACTTAGACTTTGGTCTGTACTTATATTTGGATACTGGACTTTGTCTCCAGTTAGATACTTTGGTTATGTATTATTAAGTCTGTACTTGTTTACCTTCGCCTATAGATGCTGTGTTGTGATGAACATTTAAATGTGATTTTAGAACTGTTAGTAGCTTAGATCCTTTATTGTCTATTCTTAGAACAGCTTACTACGCTTTAACAAGCGTAGGCTGGACATGGCTCGGCCCGGCCCAATAATTTGGGTAACGGATCGTGACAATAACTAACAGCTTAAATTTAATTTTGGGATTCCAGTAAATATAATATCCAGAACGGATGCAGTTGGTAGGGGTGAGCATTATTCGGCTTTGGACCGAAAATTGAACCGAACCGAACCGAACCGAATAAGAGGTTCGGTTCGATTTTAAAAAAATTCGGTTCGGTTTTGATTTTAAAATTGCAAAATTTTCTTATTCGGTTTCGGTTTTGCATTTCGGTCCAAAATCGAAAACCGAATAAAAAAATTTAATATATATATGTGTGTGTGTACAAGTATTAATATATATAGTGTGTGTGTGTATAAGTAATATATATAGGTATATACTAAATATGTCTATGTATATTTAGCTATTATATATATTTAAAAAAACTGAAAAAAAAATGAATAAATTGAAAACTGAACTGATTTAATTCGGTTCGGTTTAATTCGATTTTGAGCAAATTCGGTTCGATTTTGATTTTGTTATTCGGTTTTGGTCCAATTTAATTTTAGCTTATTCGGTTCAATTTAAACCGAATTAACTGAATGCTCACCCCTAGCAGTCGGTGCACTTGCTGAGGGTCGGGCTCTGGTTCTACCTTCGTAAGAAGAATGAGCTTTGCTATGCCTACAACCAAATTTTACAAACCTCCTACAACCGGACACGTGTCGGACTTCGATTGGAGGAGGGGAATAAATGGTGGGACCGGGTGGAGCCCATGTAGCAGGGGGGGTCAGAGTGTTGGTGGGATCCGGTGGGATCCATGTGTAAGGGGTGGGAGAGAGTAGTTGTAAGAAAGTTGTAAGAATTTGGTAGTAAACTTAGCATTTTCCAAAAAAAATTTGCTATAAATTTAATAAAATTGTGGATATTTATGAGATAATAGTAGAGGTTTAGCAGACGTCGCATCGGTCCAGCTGGAATATCTGATTAAGGAAAGGAAAGCACAACCAGGCCCATAGCACGTGTAGTTTCCGCGTCAACAATGGCCCGCCAAAGTCCAGGTCGAGCTTATCCGAATATTACTTTTTATTAGGACGCTACAGTGTGTAGATTACTCCGAATTTTTTATTCATTGACGATGACTTCGTCTGCTTTTACCGAATTTAAACGGATTTGAGTTGAGCCGGATCGGAACAGACTTTAAAATTAAAACGCTAAATTCAATTCGGACCGAAATCCGGTCTGAACCGGATCCAAATTAGATCCGGCTTGGTCACTGACCGTTTCGGTTTAAAAAATAGTAATTAAAAATTTAATATGCATACTATATTTATATATCTATTCTAACTTAGATGGTGAAACTTTTGAATTCCAAAAATATCCTTACATACTTATACTAATTAAAAATAGTTCATTAATTTTAATAAAGACAACTTAGTAATTAGGAAGACTATTCTTTGGTCTTTCTAATCTAATTAAAAAAATGTCAAAATACGTGCAAGGCACGTGCACATATGCTAGTGTTAATAAAACAAAATAATGTTGACACAGTGGTTAACTAAGGAGACTTTAAGATTTAATGAAATATTAGGTTTAAATACATATAAAAACAAAATCCAGCTCAAACCGACTAAAAGGTGGGGCTGGACCAATCTGATCACACGGACATGGAAATCAAATCTAGTCCGAACCTCCTAGTATATGAGTTGACCGAGCCGGATTGTCCCATTGGCCAAACCAGGACCGGTAAAAGTCTGAGAGTTTTATAGGACTGGACTCAAGGCCGGTCTTGGTCCAGCAGTCAGGACGACCGTCCAGGACGCATGAACTAGAAGAGTCTCAAAAATTTATAAATAAATAAATATATATATATATAACTTTTGTAATATGTTAATTATTATTATGAATACAAAATAACAAGGTAATACACCTTGAAATTCTAACAACAATAAAACTGTACAATTCTAAGTTTAGACCCAAGCATACTAATTTTGTATTGACCAGCATGGTGCTTTATACAATTTGGTTAATTAATGAACGAAAGGAATTCTAAAAGAAAACAACCCTAAAAAAAGAACTCTGCATCTTGTTTAAAAAAGAAAAGAAAAAAAATACTATAACTTGAATTATAACTATTTATTGGATTAGTGCAATGGCTTTATTACATCACTATATGGTCAAAAGTCATATATAAGCGGAAGATAATGTAATGTATGAATTGGGGGTGAGCATTCCATTAATTCAGTTCAAATCGAACTAAATAATCGAAAAATAAATTGGACCGAAAATCGAATAACTAAAATCGAAATCGAACCAAATTATCCATAATCTAATCAAATCGAATATATATATATATATATATATATATATATATATATAGGAGCAGATCAAAATTCCCTTCAGAAAACCTCATAAAAAAAACTCTCACTCTCAGCCGTAATTTAATGTTAATATTAATGTTAGGGGACTTTTGATATATATATATGCAAATGACCTCTAGCCTAGTGGTTAAGAGAGATGCATGCGGCCCAAGTGGTCGGGAGTTCGAGCCTCAGTGGAGGCGAGTTCGCCACAAGTACCCATTTTTTCAAAAAAAAAAAAAAAAAAAAAAAAAAAAAAAATATATATATATATATATATATATATATATATATATATATATATATATATATATATATATATTTTACACCTCTCTCTCTATATGTATATATAATTTTTTATTCGGTTTTGAATCGAAACTCAAAATCGAAACATAATATAACGAAATCGAACCAATTTTTTTAAAATCGAACTGAATTTCGGTTCAATTCGATTTGGTCCAAAACAGAATAATGCTCAAACCTACCATGAATGGAATTTCTTCCCCCCAATAATAAGGCTTTTTCTAAGGGCACCCCCACTATTATTAGGGGCTATCACTTACTAGGGGACAGCCCAGGTTTGAGGAACTTTTACTGGGGACGTCCCGAAAATTACTTGGGGGCAACCCAATATTAGAATTTTTCTCTCTCCTCTCTCCTCCTCCTCTTCCTCCTCCTTCCTCCATTAGGGTTTTTCTCTCGCCGGCAGAGTGGAGCGGCGCCGGCAGAGCCGAGACTCGCCGCAGCCGTTGGGTTGGGGTTCACACGACGGCCCGAGAGGTGGATACGCTGGAGGTGGTCGGCGACGGAGGAGAGGTGGTCGGTGTGGTCGGCGACGGAGTAGAGGTCGGAACCGACTCGGTGTGGTCAGCTGGCTGCTTGGAGCGGTTGTAGGTCGGAGGCGACGTCGGAGAGGAGGGTGACGAGGGTGGCGCCGACGAGGGACGCGGCGACGACGAGGTCCTCGACGGCGGGGCGGCTCTCCAAGGCGACGACGAGGCCTTCGCATCTGCTGCTGCTTCTTCTTCTTCTCCGAGGACACATGTTAGGACTGCCAACATGCTGGCCTAACATATGTTAGGACTGCCAGCATGTTGGCAGTTCTACTTGTTGGAAAAAATTGGGCTAGCCCAAAGTAAAAAATTTTGATGGCAAATTTGTAATTTTTTGCAAAATTTTTGGGATAGCCCCAAGTAATTGGTGTGGTGCCCTTAGAAAAAACCAATAATAATGATAATAATAATAAAAACCAAATTATTTTTAGAGAGAGAGAGAGAGGGGAGAGAGAGAGAGAGAGAGGGAAGAGATCCATGGAGGAAGAGAAGATCTAGCTCTCCTTCTTCCTTCACTTCAACACTTCTTCCTCCTTCGTTTCTCATGGCAGCGGATGTCTCCATCTCCATAGCCGCATCCGCCGCCTCCCTTCTCCTCTCTCGCCTCTTCTCTACCGAATAGCCTGCTTTCCTATTTCTCGCGTCGTTGCTGCTGTAGAGAATCGATCGATGGGTCCCTTGACGAGGCTTGTGATGCTCGCGTGCTTCCTGCTGTCCACCGCGGTCGAGCTCGCGGCCGGGAATGTTGTTCTGATCGGGAAGAACGTGTCGCTGTCGTTCGACTCCGTGGAGGCCAATTTCGGTGAGACTCCGATGCTCTTCTCTTTGATCTATGCACATGCGGCATATCGAGAAACACTTAAAATATGGGACGGATGTCTTTATCCTTTTGTTGTTCCGAGCAGTGTCGGACACGAGGTCTGGTTGTAGAAGGGGAACAAAACTAGGTCGTGTGGTCGTTACAACATTTCGGTGAAAGCCCAAAAGTTGTGCTATTGTGTAGAAAAAATGTGACATCAAAAGGTTGAATTTGTAAAATTGGAGGAGGAATGGGTGTTGCGTTGGAGATTTGGAAGGGGGAAACGCGTTGGAAGGAGGAAATGGGGGCCAACAGAGAATTGGTGGTGTATTTTTCGCGAGTAGTAGTTGGGGTTGTGCGGAGAAGGCGTAGAGACGAGGTGGAAATTTGGAGGTGGAGGGCGAATGAACTAGAGGATGACCAAGATTCAAGAAGAATCCGCCAGTGGTCTGGTGGGGCTTGTAATGTTTCTTTTTTCTTTTAAGGGGCTATACCGAATGCTTTCTTCTAAGAGATCCGGAAGGGACTTGAGCCCCCTCAACCTCTTGAGTGTCCGCCCGTGGTTCCGAGTATTGTATTGGCTGCACATGGCAGAAAGGGGGAGCGAAAGATTGGGTTTTCTACGAGAGAGAGAGATTCCAAAGCATTTGGTTGGAAGTACATTTGGTTTCCCTAGGAAGCATGGACACTCCAAAATCGGTAGTGTTACGTGTCGAACACGACACGGGTTTATCCTCTAATCACTTTCTCGCGTGCCGCCTCTTCGACCCTTATTTGAAGTTCTTCGGAACGGAGTCCTTGTTATCGAGGAGGTTCTGGATGGGTATCATAAAGAGGATGCTTCCAGGACTGGAAGTTGAGGATATGAAGTTGCTCTAGGTAACATAGGTTAAAAATGTAGGAGCTTATGGAGAATGGCTAGGTTTTGCTGTGGTGTGAACTCTCCTTTTGAGAGTGGAGATTTGCAGTGAAGAGTCTTCTTCTACCTCTTGATATCTAACAATAGCAGCTAGCAGGAAACATGTCGCATTGGCGGACCAGGAGTTGCAAGTAACAGAAAGGTCGGACCTAAATGTCCTCATTTTTCACCAGAAGCCCAGAGACCAATCCATTTATGGGAGACAAATGAACCAATAGGAAAATAGTAGTGGAACCTACTTTTTTATGGTAATGGATAAACCATACTATTCCCTTGTGATGTTTGCTGATACTTTCCATGGGAAGTGCCAGAGCTGCCATTTAGGGTCAGCTTGGTTCCCATTTCAAATGGCAAATGGTATCTACCTGAGCGTTTGTCTTTTGGTGCCATTTTTGTATGGCGAAAATGACAAAAGGTAGGGGAACCAAACATTTTTCGGTCGCCTTTTTGGCCAAGTTGTCGGCAAAAAACAGCAAACGGTCCATTTCGTCCATTTCAAATCAAATAGGAATCGAACTAGCCCGTAGTTGAGATGTAGCAATTTGTTCAGTTCTTCAATTTTCTTGTCGGGTACATCTCCCTTGTCGTATTACGAAAACACTCATGACTGTTTCCAAGTCCTTTTATGTGTCTCTCTACATCTTTGCTTGATCTAAAAATTAGTTTTGATGATTTAGGTATTTTAGGGTTGTATAAATAAAAGTGCAGAAAACTTTGGGACATGAGGGTTTTAAAATTAGTAAGACAAAAGTAGAGTGATGTAATGCAATTCCAACCAGG
Source organism: Iris pallida (assembly GCA_029216955.1). Classification (NCBI taxonomy): domain Eukaryota; kingdom Viridiplantae; phylum Streptophyta; class Magnoliopsida; order Asparagales; family Iridaceae; genus Iris; species Iris pallida. The sequence continues at coordinate 2,989,187 of JANAVB010040220.1, read as the reverse complement.
AGTCAAAGAGAAACGAGGGAGGACCGCATATAGATGGGCAAAAGATACCTAGGAGTGATAATATTTGGTATTTAGCATGAATCATTCATCACGGTGGAAACATTGATAAGACTGTTGTGCATATAATTAATACATGATGGTTGAAATGGAGTAATTCTGGAGTACTTTTTGGCCGTAGGATACCGTTGAAGTTGAAAGAAAAATTATACAAGGCAACTGTAAGACCAACTACATCTTATGGACTTGAGTGTTGGGCAACTAAGAAACACATGCCTAGAAAATTAGCTTAGCTGAAATGATGGTTGGATAGCAATAAATGATAAAATAAGAAATGTTAAATGAGTGTATTTGTGGGAAGTCAGAGGTGGTACCAATTGAGGACAAGATACGAGAAAATTGTCTTGGGTGGTTTGAACTTGCACAACGCAGTCCAATAGATGCAAAGGAGCATATGGTAGCAGTTGAAGGAGTCATATAGGACTAAGGGTAGGCCTAAATGAACATGGTATGTAACTATAGAAGGATATGGTTTTTGTTTGTTTACATCGGACATGTCCTTAATTCAAGTCATCTCTTTTCAGCTGAGGAAGAAGAAAAGCTCATTTCTTCCATTTTTTTAAAACTACTTAAGGATATAATCTAGAAGGCAGAAAGAGGGGGGGGGGGGGGGGGGGTATTTGTTGTTCAGGTCGATCAAGAGGCGTGGAGATAGCTATAACTAAATGTGGAAAGTATGAAAAAACATCACGTAATGTATTTCACTAGAAAATCTATTATGCTCCGGCAGAAGTATCTATTTGTTACAGAATTTCAGGTGTCAAAGTAATGAAACTAAAAGGTTAAAACTTCAAACAGCAGACCCAAATTTTGTTATTGTAATTTAGATAGTTAATTTTCTTGTCCCTTTCGTAGATTGTTCTTTAATTTTTTTTTTTCTCATATTCAGTTTCTGCACTATCTGATTTTCTTGTCCAACACGCAATACCTCTTCCACAACATCTTAATGTTACATTGGCACCTGTTTGTGCATCTGTAATTCACGTAAGATAATTTAATTGTGCTTCTATTTTTTTTTTTTCCAGCTCCCGCAATAAAAGAATCTGGTGAATCTGGGGTCTTATATTTAGCTGAGCCTCTCGATGCTTGTACTCTGCTGCAAAATAAAGTTGTTACGGGTTCTGATTCACCATTTGTACTAATTGTTAGAGGAGGATGCTCATTTGATGAAAAAGTTAGGAGGGCACAGAAAGCTGGATTTAAGGCAGCTATTGTATATAACAATGAAGATAGTGGCTCTTTGGTTGCAAGTAATATTTTCTTCTTCTATCTGGTTTTTTCTCCTTCCAAGTCCGACTTATGCTCAATTTTATGTTAGTGATCAGATAGTAGTTTCTTTAAATATAAATTTAATTCTTTTACATGTTACAATTTACTTGGTGCATTCGTTTTAATATTGCCTGCAGAGCCTAATATTAAAGTTGGTGGTCATATTATTAATATTTATCAACCATTTACAATAAAATTTCCTTATTTGCAGTTTGGCTTTCCCAAATATAAGGTTCAGTTTGTCGACTATATTATGCTTATGCCATGATATACCTGGAAAATTGTCAATCGTTTGACTGAGACAATAACTGTAATTGTGATCTATTTGGCACTTTGGCCTGTATTATGCCTAGTAAACCTTGTCATCTTCCACATTCCACTATATATTTTAACTTAGGAGAACCTTGGAGGTTGCATGAGCTTGTGATCATTAACTAAGTAGGTCTCTCGTGGTAGTTAGTCTTCCAAACTTGTAAAACTATAAACCTCTCTAGTCCAAATGTGGTATCAACCAGACACCATAAATTTGCAACTATTTTATGTCTTCTTGTTGTAAAACTTGGTCGGTCCATCCACAGGCTTGCACCAAGCTGTGCCAATCAACCACATCTTGATGGTGAGAGTGCAATGGGCACTAACAGGCGTATCTAAGAATGAGGAGGGTGCGTGGTTAGATGGCATATTAGAGAAGTTGTATCCTGAAATGCTATAGTAGGTGTAGCACCCATAAATTGTCTACATTAAGTTATTTTAATATAAATTGGAATTTCATGATGACACTTATGGAGGCATTTGAAAGCAGTATTAGTTAAGCAAGTTCTATTGTCCACACGCAAATAAGGTTCTCTAAGAAGCGAAATCAGGATACTGAAGAGGGCCAGAAGGTACAAAAGGAAGTATATATTTAGCAACTAGAGATTCCAGATTCAGATGGCCTTGTAGAAATTAGAAACTGGAACTTGGAAATTTCTACCTAGCTGTTGTACCCAGGAGAAGTGTGTGTACAGTAATTCCTCTAGTTTGGAACTGAAATTTCGGTGTTTAATGATTTTTGTGTGTGGTACTAATTAGTTCTACCGGTATTGTGGTTACTGCTGTCATAATATCAAACTAAGGTGAGGTTGCCACTTAAGGCAGTTCATTTCTTCTATATAAATTATTTCCTAAATAGTCTGTCCAAGGTAAGAGGCTAACTTTTGTTATGCCTCATTGGTTTAATGGAAACATTTTCCAAATTGTTGTCATGAAACACTAGATAAAACATAAAGGCATGGAAGGAAAATATAATGGGTAAATGTTGTGAGGCCCTCCTTAAATTTGTATCAGTGCATAAATCACTGAAAAATTAGTACATTAACTTATGTTTCATATCCATCATATCATGCCTTCTGTTAGCGGAGCATGTCATCATTATCTCTTAACTAAATAGCTGCCAATTAAATTTAATTTTAGAAAGTTAGAATTAATTGAGAACTAGTTACTGACATTTTTTATTAGCTAATCAATTTGTTCTCCCACGTCAAATATAATAGTAGGACCCACACGTTATAGTCGGATCTGATAATAGTCTATAAAAGAACTAAAAACACATAAAAGAATTGGAACTTGTATCTTGAACCTTTTTTGGTATCTTGAACTTGCTTGCTTGGAACTTATAATCTTGGAACTTGGTGTAAATCTTGGAACATATCAATAATATTGCCGGCTAGGGAAGCTCCTATGCGACACTCAATTGTCTCCCGCACACTCCCGCACACTCCCGCACATATATGAGTAATAGATAGAAAGTTAGAATTAATTGTCTCCCGCACACTCCCGCACATATATGAGTAATAGATAGAATATACATGCAATTAAAATACTTGACATCATACTAGGAAACCATGCTTGCATAAGTTGCCTTAAGGCTACAGTCATGATTCATCTTGAACTTGGAACTTGTAATAGATCATGACATGGAAGTATATAATCTTGTGCTTGAATGTTCTCGTGTCAAGGCATGATACTTGCAAGTAGTCAAGGGTAGCATTAAATAATTCCTAGCTAGCAAGCATATTTAAGGTAAACCAAACAATGATACTACAACTAAGTGTCCATACCGTTGTCCGTATCACAAGAGAAAATGACATTTGTAAAGAAGTATTCACAAACATTATCAAATTCCAAGTTTGAGAGGTCTAGCATGTTGGGGGTCAAATTAAGGGTTAGGATCCAAGTTTCATACAAATCGGACTATTATTTTTATATAAAATGACTTGGAAGTGCGTCAGGTCGAAGGCAAAAACAATCAGACCGGATGTCTGACGTTTGTCCGATGGATGTCCGCCCCTGCCTAGGCAGATCCATGTTGTGTTGAAAATTGCCGTTTTGATATCTTCAACTAATTTCTTTTCATTTCTTGCAAATGCCAGTACATGACATTGTGTCATAAAATCCTAATATTTGAGATAAAACAAGGGTAAACTTGATTGATCGATTGATTTGCATGGAAATATATCAAAATCAGAATAAAATCACACATAAATCATTATTACACAAGTAGGTTTATTATCCCTAAGATAGTTCTACGTTTTATCAAGACTTAGCAGTGAATACTTGCCTCTAGGGGTGTTCAAAACTGAGAACTGAACTAAATTGAAAAACCGTGGGTTGGTTCGGGTTTTTATTGCTCACGGTCCGGTCTGGTTACTTTTTAGTTTTTTAATTTTCGGTCCATTTCTGGGTTTCAAAACTAAAAAACCCTTTTGAAACCGAACCGGACCGAGTATACTAAAATGACTTACGGATTCAAAATTATGATTGGTTATTGTCGATTAATAAAAAAATTAATTTGGATTATAAAATGTCTTAACAAATTTAGGACATGTTTCTTATTTAAGTATTCAAATACATTTAAGAAAAGTTTTTGATAGATTTTAGCATGTTTTCTTTAATGTGTAGAATCAATTAAAAGAACTGAACCGAATTGAGATTGATGGGCTCGTTCGGATCCATAGTTTTGGACGATCTGGTACTTTTAGAGAATCGAAAGATGACGGTTCGGTTCGGGTTGATGCGAAAACCGAATCAAATCGGACGTGCTTACCCCTACTTGTCTCAAGTGGAAGAAGATACTCATAGGCTAGATCTAGGCCAAGCCCCTCCTTTTAGTGGTCCTCCTAGGCTCCAAGCTTCCTTAAGAACCTCCTTGTCCTCCTCCTTGCTTAGCCCAAAGAGAAGAAGATGGAGAAGTGGTGGGGAGAGGTAAAGAGGAGGCAAGAGGACACGATAGGTGAATGAAATGGGGTTATATTGGAAGCCCAGGACTTGGATGGCCTCCATGTGTTTGGTGGAATTGGGTTATCTTTCTATTGTCTCGTCTTGCGTGTTGAAATGTGTTTGGGATTTAACAGATTTGAAGTGTTAGAATTTTATAGACTTTTATAGTTGGGTTCGCTTAACCTTCTTTTGTAGTATCCTGGGATGTTAGGAATTGTATGATTTAACAATTAAGATAATTTACATCTCTTCCTTATCTACTGGATAATACTTTTATCCTCGTCGGTTCACAATTCACATCCATAATTTAATTTTTCAAGCATTCTTTGGCAGGGGACTTGCGTGTCGTTTGATGCATAGTATTTGTTCACTAGGTATGGAAGATGAGTCGGAAGAGGCTACTCTTGTACAGTATAAAGGAGATTAATGGATACTAGAACTGAAGGCGAACATGCTGGATGTTGACTTTCTACTCTGCCTAAGTTAAGATATATAAGTGGTTATATATGCTTCAAGTTAGTATCTTGTAGTTGGAGTAGAACATTGAAATTTCGTATTTATATTTTTAGAATGACTTTTACCCAGAGATATTAATCATGTCACATAATAAATAATTCATGGCAAACTTATCATAGAACCTTACAAGTGACAATCGCAAATGTGGGGACTGGTGTACTTGTAGGTCGAGTAGTCTGGGGTGTTTGTTATGTACCCGACTTGTCGTACTCTGAGGGCGGGACGTGACAACTGAAATTTCATGTTGACTTCATGAAATCTTTTGCATGCGCTTTACCATCGTTGGTACCTTCACTTGGCCCTTTAGCCGAATACAAAGGGCTCAAGGGCAAATTGTCCGAAGCTAGTGTTAGTCTCGGAGGATCTTCGGCAACATCATAATTCGTGGTTCAACCTCAACCGATTGTTTGCGATCCTCGATTGGAATTATGATGTTGCCGAAGATCCTCCGAGACTAACACTAGCTTCTTAAGTCCTCGACAGGTCCCTCAAATCCATCGTCGAGCTCATCTTTGGTCTTAGAAGCCACCTTAAGATCTTGGACGGTACTCTTCTATAGGTCTCGCCTCGACCTGAAGAAAAAAAATTTGGGTGAGATTTTGCTCGTCTAGGCGTCCGTCTAGGGTCGTCCAGGGGAAAGAAAGGTCTGCCTTTGGTCGTCCAGTTATGCTTAGTATCCTTATTTGATGTTGAATATTTGTTATTTCATATTTGTTGCTTCTTATATTACTTTTATGCTTATTGCTTAATGCTTGTTGCTTATTAGTTATACTACATATTTGTTTTATGCATAATTGTAGAATTTTTTGATTCAAAAGCAGTGGATCCTGGACGGGCGCCTAGGCGCGCCTAGACGAGGCAGGTGGCATGTCGCCGCCTCGCCTAGCGTCCAGTACAACATAGCTCTCCCAGGACTTGGGTATCCCATCACCTTTCTGGGAGGGCTTAGGGGAGTCTTCAACATACACCACCTTAGGAGAACTCGAAGAAGGGAGGTTTGGCAAACTCGTCGACTCACGCTGAGGGCTAACTCTAACCCTAATCCTGAAGTCTCGAGGGAACAACTTTCAATAGTATAAGGTTTACAACTAGACAATTGTCCGTAACATTACCCACGGATTTTTGAAGAGCCTCCTTCTCATCTTGAAGCTCGATTGTCATTGTCTTGTTTAGCGCCTTGGCCTGGCATTGCACCATAGATTCGAAGGGCTCCCTCAGCAAGACCACAAGGAGGACCTCTGTTGTTGCACCCAGGTGTGCAGTGGGAAACATTGTGGTGTTCCTTCAGAGACCTTGACTTTCCTAGCCTCTTCCTCTTGAGGTTGTTGAGAGGACGAGGCCCGAACAAGAAGAGGAGCTACATCAAATACCAACTATTATAAAAACTTAGGATTCCAACAAGCAGGAAAAGACGAAAATACTTACCTGCGTACACGAGCGCTTAATCCAAGCTCCTGAAGCTTGTCCATATGAGCCTACGGTATAAGGAAACCGAGGGAACACCGAAAGCTTGTCCAGGACTTCCTGCAGAGGAGTAAGGTCAAGCTTCCTCTGAACCTCTCGGCTTAGCGGCCTCGAATTCGTAATAAGGATGATACTTCCCTCAGCCTCTATTCCGACAAAAATGAACTTATCCTTCCACCCTTTGTTGGAGAAGGGTTTGTCATGGGGCATTTGAACTTTCCTCCCCTTTTGCTAAAGACGTAACATCCAGAGTCTCCGTCTTGGCTTGCTACTGTATGGTGAAAAAGGCACGGAGTAGCTCAACCAAGGGACCACCTTCTCTGCTCGGTACAAGGAGAAACAAACTTCATCAAATATTTGATGGCTTTCGGAGCAAGGCAGCTCACAAGCATGGAATAAACTTGAGGATGGCCGAATTCATGAATGAACAAGGAAGCGGAGCCTCGCCTCAAAATGCTCTTTATAAAACTGCAGTTGCCCGTTCTGCAGCAAGTTCCAACCCCCCTTCCCTTCAACCAGTTCCATCTCCTTCAACTTTGCCCCGTTGTGTTCCCCCCTTCCTCACAACATCTACCTACCAAAATCGCCTTTGCCCTTGGTTCGCCAACCACAACCACCTGGAGCCAGCACCCACCTCTGCGTCATGCAACATACTGTCATTCTAGACCGTCAGAGCTCACTGACTCACTATTGACAATGGCCCCTCTATTCGTGGGTGATGGTGGTAGGCAGGTGGAGAGAATATAGGTTTGAGTCAGGTTGATTTCTGGTTGGCATTGAACTCAAGATTATTATGGACTAGTACCTGACGACCTTAGGGCCTTTTTGAGCATCAGGCCTTCAGGGCTAGGGGCACAATGTCCAGTTTTAAACTGTATGTTCATGACCCAAATTTCAAGGGGTCTTGTGAAATTTACCCCATTTATATAAAAAGCTTTGATTCTGCAGCAAGGAAAGTGATAAAGAATGATAACTCTGGCGGAAGAGTATTATAGTGTCTGATACTACACGTGAGGTAGAACAAAATCATCAGTAACAAATCTATCATCTAGAAGAAATTATGCCTGCCATCTGTTCAGCCGTCTCGGTTAGTGCAATCGCTCGGTAAATTGAAGTTGATGACTTTATATTGTTCATATTTGTATCATTTCCAGAAAGGTAAATCTAATGTTTCCAAACATTCCAAAGAGAAAAAAGGAAAGACCCTGTGTATCAATCCTAAACCCGTATATTTGTTAATTTAATTGAATGATGCTTGCATGATTGCATTAGAAATTTGAATGTGCAATGTTTCAGAAAAATAGTATTAGCGTGTGCTTTTGTGTATGCAACTATGCATACACAAAACATACAATCTTGAAAGAATGCCATGTTTGGAATGAAGTCTTTCATTCCGCTAAAGCTTTTGAAGATGCAGACCCCACCAAATCACCCCCTATACGAAGTAGCGTTTTACTTTATAGTTTTTCCCACTTACCACTGTTTTGGGTAACATTCACTCGGGAGTCGGGAGATTCCGTTTCCTACTTAAAATATTTTACATGGGAACGCAATAGAACATGTCTAAAGTCTGAACACTAGTGCTATGTGTAGCACTTGGGACGTAGCTTGAGCTGGTACATTGTTGTGGATTCAAGTTGGCACTGAAGTACACAACCCTGCATGTAATACGGGTTTTAGTATAAGCATTCATAATTTAAGATTACTTCTGAATCAACCTATGCATGCTGATGGGATTTAGGTTAGTGTCAAATTATTGTCACCTTAAATATGCTCAAGTATATGATACAAACCAGGTAGAAGTAGCTCCAATATCTAGGTATTTCTGTAACTTCTCTTCTGTGCTTTCAATGGATATCTATTAAAATAACTTACACAAATTATCCCGTAGCGTTTGTTCCCTAGGTATTATACTGATGGAATTGGTAATCTAAATTAAAAACCATGACATTAGGCATATCAATGACTAGCAGATTCATGTATCCAACTCTCCATATTTTCTACCTTTTGTAAAATCTCGATGGGAAGTATGAATTATATTTCACTTCTACTCTTTTTTTGATCTTTTGTTTCCACACTTCTACTTAATTTGCAATCTGTACCATTCTAACAGCTGGGCTTTGTAAATCATCATTTAGCCTTCGGCGCGGTATCATTTTCTTTTCAAACTAGTCTTTTTACTCATTTAAAGCACAGTTTTTGTGTTTAGCCTGTTATGAGTAGCATAATTATGGTCAATCATTCACGGATATGATGCATGCTTTTAACTAAGACTTTTCCTTGTCTTAACTTTCATTTTTGCCCCCCCATTGTAACAATTTTCTGCCAAATTATCAGTTATCACACTGAATTCTTCTTAAATTACTTCTGCGACTACATTCACGAACTGTATATCTAATGATATATTTTTTTTTATATATACTTATTTGACTATTATCTTGGACTAATCTTCTTGCCTATCTGTAGACATTCACTTTAAAGTATATATATGTAATAGAACTGCTAAGTTTTGTTATTGTTGCCTTTATCATGCCTCTTGACATTATTATCTGATTCTATTATTTCTTATTTCTATCTGTGCACTCAAACATAGAGCACAAATACACAAAGCCTAGGGCGTGACCAGGCGTGCCCGCATGCACGTAGAGACGATGCACATAAGCACGTGCTCTCACATGCATATGCACAAACACGTACATTTAGACATGCATGCACACATATCCAGAACTTTCCAATTTGACACACTTTAAGGTTTTCCACAAAAAGTTTGAGCTGCCCATTCCTTTTCCCTTTATTCCATTGTCCAGACTCTGGCCTATATCTTCAGAACAGTTCATGTGGAACTTACATACACCTTTAGAACTGAATTTGTTCTCTAATGTTGATCAGCTATACAAATTTGTTAGTGTCAGGAACTCGAGGTGGAATTCATATTCATGCTGTGTTCGTCTCAAAATTCTCTGGGGAAACTCTTGGAAAATATGTCGGCTGTACAGATACTAAGCTGTGGATCATCCCTACCTATGAGAATTCGGCATGGACAATTATGGCCATATCTTTCATATCATTACTTGCCATGTCTGCTGTGCTGGCTACGTGTTTCTTTGTACGCAGACACCGAATAAGGCGAGAACAGCCTAGAGCTCCTAACCTCCGAGAGTTCCATGGGATGAGCAGACGTCTTGTAAAAGCTATGCCAAGTCTCATCTTCACATCAGTTTTGGAAGATAATTGCACTTCAGCGACATGTGCTATTTGTTTAGAGGACTACAGCTATGGAGAGAAGCTCAGGATACTGCCATGCCGTCACAGTAAGTATCTTGTTCCGAGAACTAGTTTGTCATTATTGCTCTTTATGTTTTAGGTAATTAAGTATCTGATTTGTGGTTGATTTGCAAACTTGCTCGAGCCCCCTCTTTTAATATTCGACTTTCCACTCCTTGGTTGTTTGCTACTTAAAACAGTCCCAAATATGGATGTCTGGATGTAATTTTTGGTAAAGCGAGTCTGTAGCTTACATCACTTCTATATGACCCTCACGGGACAGCTCCTTAAAGCAGGAGGGGGCATCTGGTTATTCACAATTTTCTTGATCCAATTTGATTTACATGCAACCACTCTATATTCATTAGTGATCTATACATGGTAAAGCAGGAGGGTGCGTCGCGTAGCACGATGGTAAGTGTTGGTGCTTGCATACTAGAGGATGCATGTTAGAGTCGTGAAAACAGTCTGTCCATGGGGGTAGGGGTTGGGGGTAAGGTTGAACCCTCCCTGTACCCTGCATTGTGCCAGTAAGACCCGTATATAATATGTACAAGTAAATTAGGAATGTGCTTCAGTCTATAAATACTTTTATCGGATTTACTTTATTGCTCCCCCATGGTGTCTTATGTGGGTTTAAATCTGATAAGAGGATAAAATATAACATTCACAGATTGGTAACTAACTATAATATTTCCTTTTGTAGTATGGTACAAGCAGTTTGTTAAGTTGGCACAGATCCCTTTTCCTGGCTACTTTTAAAAATGATATTAAGAACCCCGGAAATTAAATTTTCATTGGCACGTTGTGGACGACCCATGATAGTAATATATGTTGGCAGATGAGTACAATAACTCCAATTTCATCTACTTCCAAGTTTAACACGAGAAATGGATTCCCTAATTGTTGATCACCAATTAGGATCAGACATACAAATTCTGGCTAGGGCACCGCAGATTGTGGATCTTTTGCATAACCAGCGCACTCCACAAAGTTGGTTATAATGCCAAAGGACTCTTTTAGAAATCGCAACTTTTGCATAGTACAGTTTGTTTGCCTTTGTATTTTGAAGTGTTTACTTGCAAATAATTAATTTATGTTCGGACTTCAGATTTTGAATTATACACGTACCACAGACATCTATCTATTTCTGCTCTTCCTACTGCTGCGCTCTCTCTTATGTCTCTTTTCCTTTGTTATTTTCAGAGTTCCATGCAATCTGCGTTGATTCCTGGCTTTCTACTTGGAGAACATTCTGCCCTGTATGCAAGCAGGACGCCAGGACAAGTACAGGCAATCCTCCACCCTCGGAGTGCACTCCTCTGCTGTCGTCTGCTGGCTCAACGCCCAATTCCTCGTTCTATTCATCTATAGCAGGATCCTCCGCCATACGGATAAGCACAGTTCCACCACCTCAGTCGCCATTAGCTTCTCGAACTCATTCCCTCTCTGGCAGCATCCCCCGTGTGCCAAACCCAAAGACGTCCCACAGTAACTCACCTGCCATCAGCATAAGTGGAAGCTCTGTAGACCTCAGAAACGCATCGTACCGAAGACTTCATCCTTCTCCACGCTCCTTGGGCCTCCCCCAGTCTTCTTCACCCATGAACTCGAGGTACATATCCCCTTATATTCCCAGCTCGAGCAATGCTTCACCGAGTTACCTCGCTGGGTCTTCGAGTCGGCAGTCGTACTGGCGCCATTGCGGTGAATCAGGAACGAGCCTCTCTGCCTTGCGCCATTGTGGCGAATCGGGAACGAGCCTCTCTGCCTTGGATTCAATGCACTCTCTGCCAGAATGCTGATTCTGGTTTTATTTCTGGAAGCATATGAGCGTGGTTGATTTTGTGTACATTGTACTGTACAAGGTTTGGCCGGGTTAGAGGTTCATGTACTGAGGTTCCTACTTGTATAGACACCTATATGATAGAGATCAGGTTAATTCTCAGGTTCAAGCGTCGAGTGTTTTTCTGTGGATAGTTTGTTGCCCTTTTTTTTATATATATGATTTGCAGCTAAATACCGAGAAGTTTTATATTTGTGCAATGAACTTTTATATTTTACAAACTTGCAATCTGATCTTTCGATTTTGCAAGTTAATATTGTGAACGATCGCCTAGTTTTGCAAGTAAATACTATGAAGTATTGCTTATTTTGCAAGTCAATCCTGTAAAGTATCGTCAGTTTATAGTATTAACTTGCAAAATAGAAAGTAGTTCATGATATTTTTTTTTGCAAACTTGAAACTTCATTATATTATGTGTTACACGTTACATGAAAAAGTCCATGGTATTAGATGCAAATTAGTTTACCATTCATATGTATATGTCTTAGGGTCTGCTTGATAACGGTGTGTTCATATGTATATATGTCTTAGGAGTCTTAGGGTCTCCTTGATATGTATGTCTTAGGGTCTCCTTGATAACGGTGTTTTTACTAGTTTTGGGTGGGTTTTGAGCCGGTCGTTTATGAAGGGTTTAAAAAAATTTCTGTTTGGTAAATATTTTGAGACACTAGTTTTGGTCGGCTTAATTTTTTTTCCAAAATCGATGTGTCATTTTGGGTGTCTTTATAAACACCAGAGGATTTTTTTTAATTCCATTTGTATCCTCACAATAAAAAATTATAACTACTAATATCTGACCCTATTACCTCTTTCTCATCTTTGTTTATTTTCTTCTTTCTCCAAACTACGACTCCGGTAAATTTTTAAAATCTTATTTTTTCTATACTCTCTCCTATCTTTATCCAGACGATCATTCTTATAATGACTATCCTCATCCAGACGATCATTCTTATAAATCCTATTTAGTTATTGTCGAAGTCGAACATTGTATTATGATACACATCCACAAAGACATTTTCAAGAATCATGTATCAAGAAGACTTCGGCATCAACAATGAAACTTTGGGAGGGATTTTGTTTATATATAGACATTTTTTTTTATTCTTATAAAAAATTTCATAACTGTTCATTAACGAATTACCAAGTATGGATTAGACTAGTTTAAAAGTCGCTACTTAAAATCATCCAAAATTAGATCGCTTATAAATGAGATATTCTAAAAACACCACACCTCGTAACTGCTACCCAACAATTATCCAACAGACCTTTAAATTATTCAAGAAATACTTAGAACTTGAAAAAGCTATTGCAAAATAATAATAGACTTATTTTAAGGATTTCAACAAAATAGCCATCATTTTCCGTCTTTCATTCTTTACAAGCAAAGAGCTGGTTCAAAGGGATAAAAAAAAAACAATATAGCTGTTCGGTAGGAAAATTATAAATGGTTTGCGGGAGTGCCCACACGCGTGCCTGCACGCCGCATGTCACCACCCCACAATCCCTGCCTTCGGGGCCCACCCACCCCCTCCACCCAGTTAAAGAATGACATGTGGCCCGCGGGTCCGGACTGTGGTCCAAACCCGCGGGTAACGTAGCATCGTCCTGTTTGGTAACAAGGATTTATCAGAGTTTAGGGCAGCTTTTGATAACCGGAAGGCGAAAAGCTGATTTTGTTGCTGCTTTTTTACTAAGCTTGCAGCAAAATCCCAAACCAGGCCTGAAGAACAACAAAAACCCCTCTTTTTCAACATTACTGAATCCCTCTAAATAATAATCAAAAAATACAAAAACCTTCTATTCATCTCTCTTTTTATTCCTCTCTCTCTCCCTCTTCCTACTGAAGAAGAGACTTCTCAATCTCCAATCCAATCAAAACCCTAATTCCGACCAGGCCCGGATTTGGCAGCAATGGCGGCGGCACCGGCGGCGACGTGGCAGCCACAGGAGGAGGGTCTCCGCGAGATCTGCGGGCTGCTGGAGCAGCAGATCTCCCCCAATTCCGACCAGGCCCGGATTTGGCAGCAGCTCCAGCACTACGGCCAGTTCCCCGACTTCAACAACTATCTCGTCTTCATTCTCTCCAGAGCGGAGGTTTTCTTCACTTCCTTGATCGATTCCGATTGATTCGCGTGGTTTATTTCATTTTGGCGCTGTTAGGGTTTTAGGCTACGAAGAGAAGGAAACTCCTAAAATTGGTGTCTTTGTCGAGTTGTGTCGGATACGCCAAAGTAGAATTCGTCTATGTGCAACATAGGCTTCAGGTTACGAGAAAAAAGATGTTTATTTTTTTTTCAATGTTTTTGAATTGGTAATCGGTGGACTAGAAGATTAACAGCGAAGAACGTTAGGGATTGGTGATTAATAGTTCAAGAAGGGTGTCTTTTTGTAGCAAACAAACAATTTTAGGCGAATATTTGGAATAATGGTATCTGGATTTTGGTACTATTGTGTTCTGAATTGGTCGCATAAAATTACAATTTTTTAGGGTTTTAGATAGTTATTGCTTTCTTTGATGGTGTCAAGCTGAGGATTGGAAGATTATTTGGAGAGAACATTAGGAACTGGCATTTTCTGTTAAACTATATCTTTCTTGACGATCCTTGGAGTATGACTTGTAGTTCAACATCAACATTCGCAAGTGGTGGCTTTGTATTCCCATATCGATTTGGCAGCCATCAAGTGGAGAACAGTAGAAATGCATGTTACTCATGGGGAAAGACGTTTGTTGACTAGCAAGTTTTGCATGTTGCTGGCTTGCACCATAAACTGGCTCATGGACAAATTGCTTATATTGTAAACTTTCATTTGTTCTGTATGGGTCAAATGTTATATACGGTGTATATGAGGTAGTGGATCCTTAGTGGTGTCTGATTTGATTAGGAAAACTGTTAGAAATGGAGTGTGATATTTTGGGTTTTAGGCTTTGAGGTAATTGGTGAGTTAAAGATTTTTAATTGAAAACTTGACAGGTTAAGTTATGGATTAGAAGATTAGTTGCGAAGAATTGGGGAGTTAAAGTAGGATGAAGGTGGCGAGTACTGATAATTGAAGGATTTTGGTTGGAAAATGCCATTTTTGGGTGAATTTTGGAATATTGAGAATCTGAGATTTAATTTGACATCGTGCTTATGAATTCATAACCTTGATGGCTTTATCTACTTGTGTGGTATGCAGAGGCAGTGAGCACAAAATGAGCTGTAGCTGTATCATTGGATATGAAGATTTGTGTTGAATGCCAAGTTGTGTTACTGGCTTGTCCTATATGTTATGTAATGTAAGATAGCTTAACTTATGAAATATTACTTGTGATGAAAATACAGTTTTTGGTGAGCCTTGGATAGCTTCTGGAAGTAGGTGGGGGGCTGCTTCCAGAAGCTTTTCCTGCTACCAGCAGCGATCCCAAAGGACCTAAACTAAGCCTTAATGGACATTCAATATGAGTAGAATGAGCTGTAGTGATACTGTGATAGGTTGGATATTAAGTTCAGAAATGGAAATTCGTGATTCCTGCTGGCGAGTTTCCTATGTTGTTGTCTCGCGATATTTGCGAGGTATAGTGTAATGATTGCTTGACTTATGGGAAACCTACTCTTTTTTGAGGTAAATGTGGAAAGGTTACTTTTGTGGTAAACCTTCATGTGTTCTATACCGGAGGGATATGTTGCTTGGAAATTGGAATTTGAGGTGGATACTAGTGTTAATGTGATTTGGAAATTTCGGAATTGGAGTATAATCGAAATCAACAACAAAAAAAACTCTTTATCCCAAATTTTTTGGGTTGATTGTTTGAAGCATCTTCTTCCATTCGGCTCTGTTAAGGGCAATGTCCTTGTAATGCTAGCAAAATCTATATAATTTTTACCACTTCCAACCATGTTCGTCTAGGCCTACCTCTAGTCCTAGAGGCCGAGGTTCACAGTATTGGTATCGGAATCGGTATCGGACCATTCCTATGAGTATCGATATCGGCGATATCGGTAGTATCGGCGGTTTCGGATTGGAGTATCAGATTTTTTTGGTGTCGAAAACCAATCATTATTAATAAATTACTAATATTTAAAAAATATATTTTACACATTTAGGCATAATTTTAAGTATTTTCAGTGTTATTTTTTAGTATTTTTGAAATTAAACGAAATAATAGTCACCCTTACCGATTGGTTTACATGCAATAGATTAATTTTCTTCTTTTATATGCTTTTACAACCTTATTATGCTTCAAACCCATGTTGATTTGTCTTTTTTTCCTTCAATTTTCATTACCAAATTGGTTGGAAAAGATACCCCCAATGTCGGTATCGGTCAGTATCGGGTATCGATCGGTATCGGATGGGACATGCCAAACCGTATCGGTATCGGCCGTATCGGATCGGTATCGGCCGATACTTTAAACTATAACTACTGATTTATCACAACTCCTTACGGGAGCATCTATTGGTCAGCGTTGTACATGTCCAAACCACCCAAGTCGATTTTCTCTTATCTTGCCCTCAATTGGCGCCATTATAACTTTCCACAGATACACTCATTTCTTATCTTATCCTTTAATATATTTTCACTCATATCTCTTAGCATTCTCATTTCGGCTACAGTTACTCTCTGGATATGCTGTTTCTTAATTGTCCAACATTCTGATTCATTAAACATGGCTGATAGTAGTCTCGTAGAATTTTTCTTTCAACTTCAGATATATCTTGGATCACAAATTACTCCAAAAGCACTCTTCCATCAATAATATTGTTTTAATTCTATGTATGACATCCTTCTTAATCTTGCCATTATGATGAATGATTGATCCTAAATGCCAAAAGTTATCACTCTCAGGTATCTCTTGTCCATCTATATGGACTTCCTCCTTATTTTTCTTTAACTTCGGGTTTGAATTACATTTTACATACTTTGTTTCTTTCTACTAATCCTAAATTCCTTAGATTCCAAAGTATCTCTCTACATGTCTATTTTATCGTCTAACCCTTCTCTGGAATTTGAGTATGATGATGGAAAATAATTAAAATACAAGTTTGGTGGTGCTAGTTACGTACTCTTTCTTATTGTTACAGTTCTTTTTTTTTCTTTCTTGTTTTAGTTAGTTGGAATATTAATGATACTTGGATGCTGAGTCTACTGAATGATATGGGCATGTTTTTCTGAAAGGGGGATAGCTCTCGAATTGCTATCTCTGGCTTTAGATTGTAGCCAAGCCACAGTCTACGGATACATCATATAAGTTGATAACACTCATGCCCGTGGCTTTCAAATAGAAAAAAAATACTTTTCTTGTAAATCTTCATTGCCTCTCAAATTGGAGGGATAATATTTATGGAATATGACGAGGATAGTTGATGGCGTTCAATGTAATTAGGAAAAGCTGTGGGTGGATATGATATGAAATGGAGGGTAATCATAAGACAATCTTGCATTTCTTTGTTATGATGGCTACAAAATCTTTGTACTTTTAATAGTAACTTTGGAGCTTTGATTATACTATAGTTTAGACGATTGTAAGGCACATTGTGACAAAGACATGATATATGGTCCATGGAGTTTATAATGTTTATACTTCATCCTATTCCTTTAGATTGGATTTTAAGTATTTGAAGCCAATGCTGTGTTGGCCCTACTTTTCTGATATTTTTTCTTCAAACATGTGAAGAATCATGTAAAGAGTAAAAGTTAATGTAATCTATTGGCATGTGAAGATTCCTGATAAGGTTTATATTTGGTATGACAATTCTTTATAATATCTTATATTATCTGGGTATCTTTTTATGTACTGAATGCTTGATTTATTAATAAAGAATATTATTGTTGATCCCAGTGGATTATGAATATTTTGTTCTCGGTTAGTGTTCTAAAAAAAGATTAATATGCTATTAATCAGCTAATTAATCGCATGGTTACTTTGCTTAATCATTTGTCCAATAGTAATAAATAATGCCATGTGGGCATGTAGTTGTAGTTATTTGATTGCGTGCATAATCTGAGTGGTTGGTAACCAGCCTTGGACTGAGCATGTAATGGAACCACTTGTACGATATATTGGTCTTATAGGAAACTTTGATTTTGCTTCAGAGTGACTACACAACTATTTTGTGCAAGATTGACACTTTTTCATTGAGTGATTCAGTGAATTTTTACAGACCAATCTTTATAGATCTATCCTTGCCCTTTGTGCTACTTCTTGTATGTTAGGCTGGTCCAAAGTGCTCTCCTGCCTATTTTTTGTTTGCACCTTCAATATGTGTAATTTTATTTTCTTTGAGTAATGGTGCATGAATGTTATTTATCTTCTCTAAAACTTTGTTTTGTTTATACAGTTTCAGTTCCTTTGAAATCAGTTTCTTAAGTTATGAAGATAAAACTGGTCTAGTTGGATGCATATTTGTAGAAAATATTGATTATTTTGTTTCCTGAACCCTCGTCCACTTAAAAAGGTTGCTTACAATCCCCTTAGCTTACCTTCCAAAATGTGTTTCAGTTTGAAAATTGTCTTCGGTAAGTTGATTTCAATAGTCTTCTTCTAAATACCATGATATATATATATATATATATATATATATATATATATATATATATATATAATAATGGCCTTCTTCTTTCCAAAACAGGGTAAGTCAGTGGAGATTCGTCAGGCTGCTGGCTTGCTTTTGAAAAACAACTTGAGAACGGCTTTCAGTTCCTTGTCACCATCTAATCAGCAGTATATAAAGTCCGAGTTGCTCCCTTGTTTAGGGGCAGCAGATAGGAGCATCCGATCTACAGTTGGAACAGTTATCACTGTTGTTGTCCAGCTTGTGCGAGTTATTGGTTGGCCAGAGTTGTTGCAAGTTCTTGTGCATTGCTTGGACAGTAATGACTTAAATCATATGGAAGGTGCTATGGATGCTATATACAAGGTAGGTACTTACCCTCGGGATCAGTAATCTGGCATGTTTTCTCATTGTAAAAAGCTACAGAGAGCAGCTTGCTGAAAGTGAAACCAATTGTTGCCATTAACTCAACTTTTAGCATGTTCTTCCCTTTTAATCTACCATTTATTTTATGGTCATATTTATCTGTTCCCCAGTGAGATCTGGGTTTTAGATAACTTCTGGTTACAGCAAATATTTAGTACATTTTGAAGAAGTGTTTGCTAAATTGACAACATCAGATGTTATATAAAGTTGTTCTGTATACCCATCTTAAACTTCTACCAAATTTAACATGACTTCGGAGGGTATATGGTCCTGTATGAGCTAAGGCTGAACATGTGTGTGTACACACTCACTCTGCAAGCTTATTTATTTGTTCTGTTCAGAAACAAGGTCCATGGCATTTCCAGAGAAACTTTATATTTTCAATGATAGCCCTCAGTTTAGCATTAGTTGTGGAGTTGTCCATGTGCTTTATATGCAATGGGACACATTGGGACACATCTATCAATTGCTGGGGAGCTGAACTTCCTGCTCTGTTTTCTATATATTCCGTCTACATTTTCCGCAGTGTGTCAGAACCAAGGTTCACAGTATCGGTATCGGAATCAGTATCGGACTATTCCTACGAGTATTGGTATCGGCGATATCGGTAGTATCGGCGGTTTCGGATCGGAGTATCGGATTTTTTGGTATCGGAAAAAAATAATTATTAATAAATTATTTACATTTAAAAACATATATTTTATACATTTAGGCATAATTTAAGTATTTTCAGTGTTATTTCGTAGTACTTTTGAAATTAAATAACATTGTAATCACCCTTAGCGATTGGTTTACATATAATAGATTGATTTTCTTCTTTTACATGTTTTTACAATCTTATTATGCTTTAAACCCTTGATTTTCTTCTTTGCCGAATTGACCGGAAAAGAGACCCTCAATGTTGGTATCGGTAAGTATCGGGTATCGGTCGGTATCGGATCGGGACATGCCAAACCGTATCGGTATCGGCCGATACTTTAAACCATGGTCAGAACCCCGTATTAGACTGTTACAAAAACTTCCCACAAACAGTTGTTGCTGGCAATGTATTGTTGTTCGGTTGTTTATGTTTGGTCAATTTCATCTCTTTATTAAACTCTGTTAAATGCCTTAATATTTAATCTAGAAATTGCCATCACAGATATGTGAGGACATACCAGAAGAACTTGATATGGATGTTCCTGGATTAGTTGAACGTCCGGTCAGCATTTTCATGCCTAGGTTGTTGAAGGTAATATAATGTCCTGCACACTTTTAGTTTCATTCATCTTTAGTATTTTATTTATAGGTTTATAGGTCACTCAAAATGTTTTTTGTTATCCAGTTTTTCCAATCCCCTCATGCTATACTCAGAAAGCTTTCCTTGGGTTCTATTAATCACTTTATTTTGATGATGCCGACAGTAAGTGCATAATTTGTTGTTTTCATTTCTTGTAATCCTTAAAGTGTAGCCATATGAAATCTGCAAATATTTTATTTATACAATTACAATTATTATGCAGGCCTTGCTTCTATCCATGGATCAGTACCTTCAGGGTCTGTTCGTTCTTGCTAATGACTCAGTTGCTGAAGTGCGGAAATTGGTATTTAGTTTCTCTAAGCTGAAGTAAATTGTAGTTTCTCTAAACTGGTATTTGTACATATAAACTGATATTGTGCTTGGGTAAATTGAAGTTGTAGTTAACAGTTTATTTCTGACTGGTGAGCATAATCTTTAACCTTCAGTAAAAGTCAAATATCCTACATTCTCACTTGGTTTCGGCCCTAGTGTCATGGTTCAAAAAGTCGTACAATATTAATATCTATTCCATGTATTTAAGCAGAACTGATCCAAAGTTAAGCAGAACTTATCCGAAACTGCAAGACAAATCAGTATCTGTCTATACATTTGGTATCACCCTAATGCTGACATATTTCAATTGATTTTGGGTCGCTATGGCCCAAAATCACTGCAAAAAATTTCCAAAATTGACCCACATTACCTGACTCTACCCATATTTTCTCAAGATTTGATCAAAATGGCTAAAATTCCCAAAACAATGCTGACATGTTTCAATTGATTTTGGGTTGCTATGGTCCAGACTCCAGACCTGTGCAAAAATTTCTAAGATCGACCCACATCACCTGAATCTACCCGTAATTTCTAAAACATTGATCAAAATGGCCCAAAACAATGCTCAAAACCTTTCTAAAGTTTTGCCAAAAGTAGTCAAAAGGTTTATTTGATTTGGTTTTACTTTCACTTTTAGGGTTTAAAAGAAAATTTTCAAGAATACCTATTAATATGCATCTTTCGTTTATAGAAATTATGCAACTATTTACCAATAACATATAAAACTGCATGAATAAATTAACATGAGTTCTTTTTTGTGGTATGGCACACCGTTGGCTTTCCCTTGATGAATAAAATCTAATGACATTCACGATTTAAATTGATTGGCATCTTTATATTATCTTCTTACTATTGCTTTTTTTTTCTTGTGACATGTAGGTTTGTTCTGCGTTGGTTCAGCTAATTGCAGTGCGTCCAGACTTCCTAGAGGTAGGAGTAATCAATTGCTTTTTTAACTTTGATCACATCAGGAATTTATATATCATGCCTCATATATATATATATATATATATATATATATATATATTTGAGGCAGATATTTGATTAGCATATCAGTGGTATAATTGTAACAAACAATGAAACTTATTTCACCTAATTGACTATAGCTGGTCAGCAGGAGAACTTACAATACATTGTATGTATAATGTGTTCTCTCTTTAAGGATATTTGAATTGCTATTCTCATTATCTTTTGGCTTCATGTTTCAGCCACACCTGAGAAACGTGATTGAGTACATCTTGCAAGCTAATAAGGACACCGATGATGAGGTTTCGCTTGAGGCTTGTGAATTTTGGTAACTCATTCCAATAATTTCCTCTGACAAGCGACAACAGTTTTCTATTGCGTGTTGCTGCTTTGATTCCTCGAGTACTTTTCCCCCAAAAGGAGAAATAAATTGTTCTGGCAAATTATCATCATATTACATGACGAAAAATGATTTCTATATATAAAGATTTGGGAAATTTACAAAATTAAATATGCATAAGTTGATTTCAGAATGTATTTTAATTTTTATTTAAAATATCGACAACGTATAAGTACATGTCTTGCCCTCAAAATGAAACATATTATCATTTCTTTTGTCTAAATTTCATGACTTTTGCTGATTTAGCATTTCTTCTGTCTAATTCATTTAATAAGTCATACTTGTGAATATATTAGCAGTTCATGAGAACAATCTTTGTTCTATACTTCTATTCCATTTTGGTGCTGATCAAGTCGATCAAATCAAATCATGAAGACTTCATTACTTAGGATGCATTACATACAAATGCCACTGTTGTAAAAATCCCTCTAGGCGGCCGACTAGTCCCCGACTAGTCGCTTGTCAGTCGCCGCCGACTCGACTAGGGTCTAGTCCCCGACTAGTCACTTGTCGGCCACCGTCGACTCGATTGGGGGCTAGTCCATCCAAAATTAGCTAAATTGGTACTAGTCTGGGCTGCCGTCGACTTCGTCAAGGCAGCCGTCGTTGACTCTTTACTTTGTTGCTGCCTTTTTCTATTTTTGAAAAAAGTGACTAGCCTACTCTTTTTTTATTCTTACTTTTGCTTTGTTATCTCTTTGCTACTGTTGTTGTGGCTCTTTTTTTAATTTTTGCTTGTTACTTTTTTTTGCTTTTGCTTGCTACTGCGGCTGTAACTCTCCGTGCAAAATAGTAAGTTGTTAACATATTATTTAAATATTTATCGAAATAGAAACTTATGCAAAATAATGAACCCACGAATCGACTAGCGGCCGACTAGCGATTTTTACAACCTTGACAAATGCTCATCTTCATGGGGAATGCACGATCATCCTTTCAATATCTGTTGAATCATCAATTCTAATTGCAAGTTAAACAAGGAATGAGTCTCTCAATGACTTGCTTAAGGAGCTGAAATTACTAAACGAGAAGTCTTTTCAATCTTATATGAACGGGGATCTTCTCGAAATAGTATCTGTAATCTGTATTACTATGCTCGTTCTATGTATTTTCAGATGCACACTCCCTAATGTCAAAGTTTTTTTTTGTTGGAAGGTGGTGAGATAGGGTCTTATTATTTTGTTCTCTTGGCGCTTATGTATTGGTACCTAATATTGATCAACTTTCCAGGTCCTCATATTGTGATGGCAACTTGCCTCCTGATGGCTTAAGAGAGTTTTTGCCGCGCTTGATTCCAGTGTGTAAAATTCTCTCACTGATGTTTTTTATTATTATCAATATTTTTTTAGCTGTATTCCCATTTTCTATTCATGCTTTTTGTAGGTTTTGTTGTCAAATATGGCCTATGCAGACGATGATGAATCTCTACTTGATGCGGAGGTGTGTTATTCTTGTGCCAGTACTCCACACAATATTTGTTGCTTTGATGTGAAAGCTTTATTTAGTAGTTTTGGTAGCACACTTATTTTATTTTATTTACAGGAAGATGAGACCTTTCCTGATAGGGATCAGGTTTGTGCTTCAGTTGAAATTTATTTTTTAGTTATTATTTTGATTTTTTTGGGTTTGTATGACTTATCTAATTTGTGGTTCTTTGGGAATTACTTAGAGCAATATATTGTTTTACAGGATTTGAAGCCTCGTTTTCATGCATCACGTTTTCATGGATCTGAAAATGGAGAAGATGCTGTAAGTATACAAGTTTAATTTTGTGATCCCTGATGTATATTATCATATATTTTTTCATTGTTTCACTATGCATGCCTTCTCCTAACCATCGATTTTCAGAAGTTTGGTTGAATCTTACTAGTTGAGATTGCTGTCACTTACAGGATGATGATGTAGTCAACGTCTGGAATCTAAGGAAGTGCAGTGCAGCTGGTCTAGATATTCTTTCAAATGTATTCGGGGATGAAATTTTACCAACTATAATACCTTTGATTCAGGTATGCTTGTTGTTTGACTGTAATTGCTGTGAAAGTAAGCCGTTCA
Source organism: Iris pallida (assembly GCA_029216955.1). Taxonomy (NCBI): domain Eukaryota; kingdom Viridiplantae; phylum Streptophyta; class Magnoliopsida; order Asparagales; family Iridaceae; genus Iris; species Iris pallida. Next base: position 2,965,524 of record JANAVB010040220.1, on the reverse strand, counting down.
CTACCTTGATCTGAATGTGAATAAATTTCTGATGCTCAGTCTACATTCTTGACCTGACAAAGAAATTTACAGTTCTCTATATTATGCACAAATGATAGAATTAGTATTGTTGCTATGCATTTTTGTAACCGTCTGTTGCACCATGCTTAAAGTCCACAATAAATTTGGTTCTTACATACTTAATGAGTTGACCATGACGAATAACCAGATCATTCTTTTGCTTGACTTTAGGATATACTCTGATCGCTATGGAAGCAAGTACTTACTATCTTGACCTGATATATAATTTTTTTATGCTCCAATATCTACATTAGATAAATATACTTCCTTGTGTAACAAAGAAATCTGTGGTTGGATTATGCCCAAGTGATATAATTAGTATTGTTGCTATTCAAATCTGTAGTCATATGACGTGCTTTGTTGAAAGTCAACAATAGATTTGATTCTCAAAAGTGCTTATGAGTTGACCAGCATGATGCTGTCCACTTCAGTATTTCTCTCAATTCCTGTGGAAGTAAGCCATTTACTATCGTGACCTCAAATACTGTGAAATTTGTGATTCTCTAAAATCTAAAGTCAAATGTCTTTCTTGTTCATAATCATAAAGAAATCTGCAATTAAACTATGCACAAGTGGTATAGTTAGTTACTATTTTTTTTTGTTAACGCTTCATGCGCTGGTTGAACTCTAAGAATCCGAATGTCCTTTTTTGACAATGAATAAACAAAGCACAAATATCCGAAATTAGTAGCAGACACAAGAACACAAGATATAATGAGGTCGGCCAAAGATTGTGCTATGTCCACGGGGCAGGGGAATAATTTCTTTATTGATAAAAGAGAACACCTTACAAGAGTTAGTACGATCAAGGTTGTCAAACTCGCACGTGAACTCGTGGGATCGTACGATCCTACGAGTCATCTACTGCCTCGCGCGTGAACTCGTGGCGAAGCGCGGTCATCGGCCGGCGCGGCCGACGCGGCGAGTAAACACGTGAACTCGTGGGATCGTACGATCATTATGAGTCTGAAATGTGAGTCTGAAATGCAAGTAAACATGTGAACATATCAACACGTAAGTTTCTATGGAGGATGATTATTATGACCACCATGGCTTGGATGATTTGCTAAATTAGAGTTGGGACTCTTTTATTTTGATGGTGTTGTGGTGTCTGTTTTCATGTTTTTATTTTACAGTGTTTTGATGTTTTTGTGGTGTTGTGGTGTTTTGATATTTTGGTGGTGTTGTGGAGATTGTGAGTTTAGTTTGTGACTTATGATTCATGTATGACATTTTTATATTAAGGTTATTTTGGTTTTTAAGGTAACTTTTTCTTATTTATGTTATATAAATAATATATAATATATATTAAATATAATTTTGTCTTTCTGGTGGGATCTTACGATCCGTGTTACGATCCCACGAGTTACGATCTTCCACCCATCGAGCGATCCTTGGTAGTATCTCGAGTTTGACAACCTTGAGTACGATAATACAGTATCGCACAAACCCTCCCAGAGCTCCAACGGGCTCTCTTCCTTTTTCTTCTCTCAAATTCCTTAGGGCTTCCTAGCACAATCACAAGCAAAGTTTCCTTAAACCTTTAATAGCCTCAAGCTCACCTAAATTAGGGTTAGAAATGACCTTAAATAGGCTCTCCTAATATTAGTAAATATTGGAACAATCATAGCCGTCGAAACCCATCCAGAATTGGACTTAGATAGGCCTTTCCTTATTTGAACACGAGTCATTACAACATGAATGTCTACAATACATTTGGTTGTTAAATATTCTTGATGAGTTAACCATGAGGAATGGTCTTGATCATCAATCTGGATACTCTATGTTTTTTTATACCGAGTCCAAGCCACATTGCTTGTGCCTTATAGACACTCTAAAAGTCAATTTGAATTGTTAATATCTTGAGTACTTGTATAGTGTTTTGAAAGTATGTGCCCCATTGATGCGTGTTTCTTATACTTTGGCATGTTTTGTATCTTCATTTCTTGTATTGCAGCACAAACTTGCTACTACAGGTGATTCGGACTGGAAGGAGAGGGAAGCTGCTGTTTTGGCGATTGGTGCCATAGCTGAGGGATGTATTGGTGGTCTTTATCCTCTCCTTTCTGAGGTATTTCTTTTAGCTTTTTATGGAGGTTGAGTATGAATTTATCCTATGAATTTATCCCATAAGTGGAAGTTTTGTTATGTTTCTATGAACTGTTATCATACTTGTTGCATATATAGATCTTAAGCTTGACTACCTTATATCTGTTCGACTATGTAGGATAGGTGTAGTTTTTTGGATTAGCTTCACTTTTACTTCTTCCGACCCCACAAAATTGGGATAAATGCTTTGTTATTCTTGTAGCTTCACTTTTACTTCTCAAAGTATCTTTATTTTCTGCATGTTGTTTTTTCTGTTACATATATTTTAATCTTTTGGTAAGATAATGATTGGCTATTCAGTGGTGGCTCATACCATGACATCGTGCATAAGTTTTCATAATAGTTTGGTGGGCTTTTCTTGCACATCTCAGATTTGTGTTGTGGTCGATCGAAGAATTTAGCAAATGGTTCATTATCTTGTCTATGAAATTGTTGTTTCCCCCCTTCTTTTGCTCTACACTGGTTTGCACATTTTTTTTATAATTTTAGGAAGATGGATGTTTCTAGGACTAGGTGGGTTTCCCAAGTTGTTCCTAGGACTAGGGACAAGTGCAAACATGGATTCAGGTTATAAAAATGGTTAAGGTAGTTACCATTTTTTACAGAAGGACGTTGTAGAGCTAATGTGATTCATATCAAGGAGAAATCAAAAGGAAAATTGTTGGTTTTTCTTATATAATGACCTAGAAGTTTATGACAAAGAAATATAAAGACTGTAACTTTAATTTTTTGATAAGGAAATATCCCAAAAGACCTAAGACCTGAATTTGCTGCCTCTTGTTTAACAAGCTTCAAAATTGTTTCAAGTATTGCCCGATATTGATACTGAAACAAATACTGAAACCGCCGAAACTACCAAATCTAACGATTCGGAACTGCCGAAACCCTCCAAAACTCCCCTGAGATTGCCAATTAGAAGGGTCTGATACTGATTCTGATACCAATAGAGCGAACCATGCTTAAATGCCCGTTAGTATACGGTCATGTGCAAGTTAAATAGAAGAAGCAAAGAAACTACCAAATCTAACGATTCAGAACTGCCGAAACCCTCCAAAACTACCCTGAGATTGCCCATTAAGGGGCCGATACTGATTCTGATACCAATAGAGCGAACCATGCTTCAAATGCCCGTTAGTTTATGGTCCTGTGCAAGTTAAATAGAAGAAGCAAAGGAAATTTTCTAATAGGATTATAGGACTATCAACTAAATCCTGATCAAGCTTTCATTGACGTAAAGCATATCCAAATTAGTCCATATTCTAAGAATTGCTTCAGTCCGAAACCTACTTTCAAATCTGAAACTGATATGTGTTCATCCTGGACTAGCATGACTCCAACTGAACCACCAAATCAACTAAGCCTTGTTGATGCAGGACAAAAAGTAAAGGGAATCGTAGATGGGTTTATGCAATGACAATCGATGAGATCCGTGCAAAATAACTGATGAATCAATGATTATCACAAGTTCAAGCAATAGACAACCCTAAAATATCACAAGAATTGTAATTACAAGATCGAGCAAAGTTAGGGTTTACTCGAGGACTGATGAAATCAATCCATGCAATCAAACACACCAAATCTTGGTCCTAGGGAATGGTTCATTCATGTCCAAGCCTTCGAGTACATCATCCATTGATCAATCTTGATCCAATGTTCGAATCTTGACTTTGATTGCAAAGCCAATGATTAGGTAATAGGCACAGGTGGACCCACCTTAGGCCGAGTGGGAGCGGACACCCCTCTGAATTTTTCGGTTTACTGTATCATTGTTTTAGGTACATAACAATTACTGCCTCAATTAGTAAAGTAGGGAGCTTAATATTCAAGAGGTCTTGAGTTCAAATCTTATTATCCACAATATTTTTTTAATAAATTCTTAATAACATCTCCTCAAATTTCAAGTTAGTGTATTTTCGCTCCACCTAAACGAAGTCAATGTATTTTCTCTTGATGACCAATGAAGTTTAAGTAATTAGACTCCCCCCTTTTTTGTACATACTAGGAGTCCTGTGAGTTGGAATTTTTAGTCATTGACCTTTCTTTTACTGACAAAGCTTCAAATAAATGTTAATCTCTACTGCAGATGGCCAAGATAAAGAAATGTGACATAGGAAGTAAAGGATAGTTCAAAACTAGGTTACTTATTTCACGATAAGTCTGTTGGAGGATTGAAGCTAGAGAAGGTTCTAGCCTTGAAAGGAGCTTCCTTGGCAAACTTAAGCATGCGAAGGTGTGCTTGCATGGTTTTGCTTCTTTCAGTGTTCTAAATTTCGGCTTAGGCGCCCATAGGCAGCAGTCCTAGTGGGTATGGGGTCTAGGCGGGCTATTCGGCCGTTCTTTTTGAAAGTTTTCAAAAAAAAAAAAAAATCTGAAAAAAAAAATCATGTTTGAATTTCGAAATTCAAAAAATAATTGTACTCACCTGGCTCCTTCGCCGCTTCCAACTGCTGGTGGTGGTGGATGTTGTTGTTGCTACCTGCTGCTGTCTCTGGAGAGGACCGCAGTTGCTGCTGCCTCTGGAGAGGACATCAGTTGCTGCTGCTGCTGAGGGGAGGGGAGGGGAGGGCCGGATGGGAGGGGAGGGCATGAGGAGAGGAGAGCTGTGTTGTGAAAACTCTCTCTCCTCTCCTCCCGTTTTATGTAAAAAAAAAACTAAAAAGTTAGGATTCGAATCCTTAACCTTCAAAACCAACACTTAAACACAACTCTGCTAGCCATAGGAGCTCGTAGAGTTTTGTGTTAGTATATATATATATATATATATATATATATATATATATATATATACTTATCTATTTTGGGATCCAGGTCCCCGATCCGACGTGTGCACTCTGTGGTTTGGAGGAGGAATCGATGACCCATCTATTTTTTGACTGCGGAGTTTCCTGGTCCATCTGGTCTGAGCAAAACCGTATGTTGGACGGAGGTATTTATGGCAGGTCGATTGGGACCATCATCACGGGTATTCGAGATTGCAGAGGACGCGGCGTGGTCTGGTTCAAGACTCCTAAGGTCGATTGGGACCATCATCACGGGTATTCGAGATTGCAGAGGGCGCGGTGTGGTCTGGTTCAAGACTCCTAGGATTCGGCTAGCAGCTGCTGTCTGGCATGTTTGACGGGAGAGGAATCGGCGCATCTTCGAGGGACTTATTACCCCTCCGATCGGAATCCTCCATAATTTGGAGTTTGATGTAAAAGAAATGGTCGATTGACGGGTGGGAGACCACCCCTGTCTGTATGTTGTATGAGTATTAACTGAGTTTGGAATAAAATTTACCCTTTTTCCAATATATATATATATATATATATATATATATATATATATATGCAAAACAAAAAAAAAAACAAAAAAAATCGGCGCCTAGGCGCTAGTCGGATCCCCGGCGTACCGATTCCGCCTAGTGAAATATATAACATTGGCTTCTTTCGAGCATCATCGGCAACTTGAATCATGTTAAGGCAAGCTCCCCTAGAGCATGCCCTTGTGGCGAGAGAGGAGAGAATTAGGTTTAGGACTTTTTAGGTTTAAGCTTGGCTAACAGATAGGATACTAGTCAACCCAACCCGAAAACACTTATTCACCTCTAATATCCAATTTAATATATCGGGAGATATTGGCCGATTTACTGGACTTTGATCGATATATCGGTTGATTTTTTTCAAGACGATATATACGATATATATGTCTGATATATGTCGGTTTGGGCCTCAAACCGATATCGCTGATATCTATAACACTGATATTCTTAGTGTCTTAAGAGGCACGTGCCTTATTAATTAAAGCTACTGATGCTGGAGGATATGCACCTATAATTTATCAAATGTCAATTGAGTCTTCCAATTGGTCTCATGCATGTATCCTCTTCTGTGGTCTCAAATGTTTATTTATGTTTTTTGCTTTAGCAGCTTAGATTCCCTTTTGTAACTGTCCTTTTTATCATTTTAGATCTAATCCCCTATCTTGTATGCTTAATATGTTATCTCTGCAACTGTTGATTGTGGAGGCCTCCCTTATATAGCAAAATATAACAAGGTCTCTAATTGCAGATTGTTGCATTTCTCATACCACTACTGGATGACAGATTTCCTCTTATACGGAGTATCACCTGCTGGACGCTTTCTCGTTATAGCAAGTTTATTGTCCAGGTACCTGTTTGGATTAGCTGACCTCATCTGGTCCGTTGTTATTAATATTCCTTTCTACTCGTGGTTCATGCAATAACTGATATTTGTAATGTTTTCTCTGTATTTGAAGCTTAATTCTGTTCCTATTCGGTATACGTATTCACAGACAACCTATTATAAATAAATCATTATAAGGTTAACGTGCACTTGACTTTCTTGTATTTGTCTGACAACTTAACACCCTTGTAGCATATACCAATGTTTTCCATTCGAAGGTGCAATGTCGCTTATCTTCCATTCATACTGGATATTTCATGCTTTTAAATGACTGGACTTCCATTTCAAAGACTATATTAACCTCATGTGAGATAGACATAAACAAAATTCCAAGGTAAAATAGTGATTTAGTTATATGTGGAAGTAACATGGCAGACTGGACCGGCTGTAGGAGGGAAATTTTAATGACAAACTCCCAGTTAGTAAAGTGTACTATATGGTGGATACAAAGTCACAATGGCATTATAATCCCATAGAAACAAATGCATTTTTATCCTTTTTTATCAATCTTACGTCCATCCTTAAGTGAGGCTTAGCATTTCTCACTAAGTCTATTCTGTATTAAAGTACGTTTACTTTGAGAGAGCTGATGTGCAAGCACTAGGATCAGTTGTTTCTACACTGCTAGCAAATTCAGAGGAATACCTCTACTGTTGTGTGATCGTAAGTAGAGCTCTCTTTGACCCGGATTGTTTGTTAAACCCAAACCAGGATTGTAGTTCAGAACTCCCATGGGTCCATGATATACAAACCTGCCCATGGAAGTTTCGGTTAGGATATGGGTCCTCTACATTATTTACCATGAAATCTTTGTTGGTTCCGTGTCAGCTCGGCAGTTCCACTAAAGCTAAATGAAGATCAGTTTAACTTATATACCCTATTTCTTAATTTGTGCAGTATCTGGATCTTGGTCTGGTTCACGATTTATGCAGTCCCAGACCTGACAAATAGTAGTCTCTGGTCCGATTTTGAGAAACTAGGACCTCCTCCCAGGTTTTGTATGGATAAAACTCATGGGGGTCCTGGTTTGGGTTCGGACGGTTGCCCCAGATGTTAGCCCTAGAATAATATTCTTAGTCATCACTTATGGTTCTTTCACAGTATAATAATAATGATATTACTTCTCTTTTGAACATCTCTCATTCAATTCAGAGATTATCTGTATCTCCTTCCAACATAAATAAGCATACAGAATTTCTTGACTCTGATACTCACAATGCTACCTTTGTCCTTGTGGAACTTGGAAGGCTTACATTTGGTAGTGCATGCCTTAGAACTGAGTAGCATGATCAACTAATTTTTTGAATATTCAAAGGGTGGGGGTCACTGGTTAAATTGCTCCACTGCTATCAGTAGTGTGTGTATTGGGTAGTTCCTATCATGTGATATGTTCTTCTCATACACGAGTTTTTAAATATCCTTCTCCTTGAGCACAAATAAAGATTTCATGGCCAATAAATGCTATGTGGTTTGCTTCGATACACATCTTCATCAGTGAAGATCTTTTGAAGCCTAGGTAAGCATTCTTTTTGGAGGTTTTTGCAAAATTAGACTAGGTAGAAATGAAACCTCACCTTAAGGACTTGTACAATTATTGGTTGCAAAGAGTTGTCGGAGTATAGGATGAATTATCCTCTGTGCATGTCAACAATATTTGTATATATTGAAAAATATTATTTTGTTAAGGTTTACAATCCATAATTTATTGGGTGTTAGCTTACTCCAAAGTTATGTAGAAGATTTACTGATTAATTAATTCAGTAACTTGCTTACCTTGATATAGGTCTGTATACATTAGACAAAGCTGATAGTGGACTTGAATTTTGCACTCCTGGCTTACAAACTGAGAACCTTAACTCGTCCATTAACTTGCTTCACTCGATATATAAGCCTGTATGCATCACATAAAGATAAAGTTGGTCTTGAACTTTTCATGTTTGAAAGCAAGCTATTGGATACTTTAGATATGTACTAAATTATAGTATTGGATATTTCTATTGGAAATCGTAAGTATTTTACTTGGATTCCAAAGAACTTTCATGGACACAAACAGACTTAAACGTGCGAAGCTTGGTGTGGCTTGATGTTGCAGGTGGATTCACAGATGCACCGTAGATTGGAGAACCACAGATGGAAGCAAAAGAATGCTTTACCAAATTTCAATAATTGGCCTCCAGAAATTTCTCAATAATTACTGGAATCCTTTCCTTTCTAAACTAACAGAAATCCTAATACCATGATAAATTAATGTGAAAGAGATCAACTCTTGATCGCTGGACCAAATGCCGACACCTTCAAATGTTTTATGTAGAACCAACTATTATACAAACACTAATTGGTTAACGTTTTTTTTATTCCCGGGCAAATTTAGGATGGGAATTCTATTCCCATGTTTGGTTTAGGTTATAAAAATATGGAATTGCGAATATCCGGGTAATCTATTTGTCCACAAAACATGGGAATCCTATCCCTTAAGAAGAGGTGGGTATTCTTTTGCCCGATATTTTTTTTTGTTTTTCTACTCTTTTTTTAAAAAAATTCTTTTTTTTTCTTGTTTTTTAAACATTTTTTGGTTTATTGTCCTTCTTCCATTTTTTAGAATTTTTCTATTTTTTCAGTTTTTTTTTTAATCTTTTTTCAGTTTTTAGGATTTTTTTTTCAGTTTTTTTAAATATTTTTTCATTCTGAAGATTTTTTTTTTTTTTCATTTTTTAAGAATACTTTTTTTGGGTTTTTTTCCTGGGTTTTTTTTCATCTTTTTCATTTTTTGAGAAATTGTAAGAATTTTTTGTTTTTGTTTTTTGATTTTCTTTTAATCCTTTTTCCTTTCCTTTTTTTTTCAGTTTTTTTCCTTCCTTTTTTTCATTTTTTTCCCGGGAATATTTATATATTCACCAAACATGGGAATATAATTTTCCAAGGAATTTGATTCCCGGAAATATAGAATTCCCGGCTATATACTATTCCGCTATTCCGCGTACCAAACGCCCCCTAAAGTTTGACTATACTATAAAATCCTAACTCAACTCCAAAGGAAATTGCTATTTATTTACAAGTTGATCTTTGATACTGACTTGCAAAATATAAGGGGTGTTAGATGACAAAGTTCGTGGTATCACAAACGGTTTTCAAACTCAGTATCAGTATGGACGGTTTTGGTAGTTTCACATCGGATGCCGAGTTTTAGAATTCTTGGTTTTGGAAAGTCGAAACATAATAAATATAGTAGAAAAATAGAAAAACATTGACACTAGGCATAATTTTATTTATTGCTGGTGCTTTTCATTACTTATGAGTGTAGTAATGTTCAACATTGTTGAATCATTCCCCAGCAATGGATATTGTTATTTGTTACTTGCATCTGGACAAATTACACGGAATATACAGTTTCGACTGGAATAATACTAAGATGGATGAATTGTCATGAATTTCTTGATGTCAACTTTGAGAAATTGTAATGATTTCAATGTGGCGATAATTTTCCTTATCGACAACGCTGTAGCATGTCTATCTGCAACGTCGTTGTGTTATTGTTCACTCATTTTCTTTGCTGCACTTACCGGGCAAGAGAGGCCCAATGTCGGTATAGGTTGATATTGATGAGGGTTACTAACAAGATCAGGGCAGGCCAAAACTGATTGATAGTGCCAGTACTGCAAACCTTCTTGGATGGTGATTTCGTTAATATGGTTTATACTCGGCTGGCCCAAACCCGATTTGTACTCAACATGCCCTGTATACCCAATATACCGGCCACTGTACCATCTTGTATGGTTCAGTTACCAGCCTTTTCGGACTATTTAGGCAAACCATATTGGTTTGCCTTTGAAGCCATTATAACAGTCGGTATACGGGGCATACCAGCCGATATCCGGAACAGTGACTATTGTTTTTATGCTAGGGAGTCCCTGCTAGGGCCTTTAGACTAATTACTCTCTCTGGATGGCCCCTCTAGAGATTGAAGAAAGAAAATGATGAGTGAGTTTGTTCAGCTGTAAACTGGAGTGGAACAGAGGGTTTGTAACTAAACCCTAGAATAACAACCTTCTTTGCTTTTAAGGTAACTAATGGATCAAACATTAATCAACTCATTTTGAATTTTAAGGGGGAAAAACTTGTTTTCTCAGAAAAGAAAAAGATATCTGTGCTACGGGTGCTAAACTATAGATCATAACAAACATTAGTACGTCAAGCTATGTACTGCTTCTTAAAATAAGTAGGAGCTTATTATAAAGGATCAAAATGTTGATCATGGTGGCACAATTGGAAACAAATGATTAGATTATATGCGATTCTAAGTGAAGTGTTACTCGATTCTAAGTGAAGTGTTACTATGACTATCTTTAGACTAACAAATAACCCTAATTATATGACTACTACAACAGCACCAACCACAAAGCCTTTATCACAAAAGGTTGAGGTCAGCTATTTTAACCCTTTGATTCCATCGAGCTCTGTTAATTCTGTGTCGGCTGTAACATGAAATAAAATATATCCTTCTTTACAACCTCAATCCTTCTTTACAACCTCGAAGCTGGCTACCATTTCATATGACTCGTCGCCGTCAAGGAAGATGTTAACTTCTTAATACAAGAACTTATTTACTTATTGGCTAATTTGCAACTAAAAACGCTAAACTATTCCCCTGTTGCAACTTGATACGCTAAATTATCAAAATTGATAACTTGTTATCCTAAACTCTAAAATTGAAATTTAAATACCCTGAACTTCTAAGTTTTTGCAACTTGCTACACTACGATGTTAAAATAAAATGTCTGTTTTATCCTTGTTACTTCCTCATGCATCCTAGCTCAAGAAACCCTAATCTTAAATAAACCAACTTCCTCCCCTCTTCTTTTGGAGGTCCCGCCACCTTTCTCTTTTGGAGGTCCCTATTAAAATTGTTCAGGGTATTTAGTTGCAAATTACCTTATTTATTTGACAAGAAGAACATGATAGAAATTATGGGAAATGTGGGAGGGCGGGGAAAGAGATGGCGAGAGCAAGAAAATATGAGCACAACTAGAGTCTCATAAATCGAATTGGAAAAGAAGCTGAGCTGCTGAGGGCAGTTGGCCAACATTGACGCTGGAGACTTGCCAACACTACTTCAGATTCACTTCTATTCCGAATAACCCCTATAATTTCTGTAGATTGAAGAAAGAGATTGGAGGAGGCTAAGTTGGGTTAGAGAGGGTATTTAACTCTACCCTAGATGAATGACCTTTGGTTTTAAGTTTGCGGATCAAACCTACAACAATCATCAAGCTGTTTTGCTAGGCTCCAAGGTTGGCCAACACCGATATGTATCTTCCATTCCATATCATTTTTTGTAGATACTTGGTATAAAACTCACTGAAAATTCTGATGTCGGACGATTATTTATGTTATTAGCATGTATGTAATGTTCGGTCTGTCCAACTCGAGCTTTGTCAAAACCAGGCCAAAATGCCAAAACTTGGATATTAGAAAATGGTTATTGATTAGAGCTAGACTAATGCACAATTTATAATACACAAGAATAACTGGATTTACTTAGCCAAGAGTATGAAATGAACGTCTAGATGCTATAATCTCTCCTCCTAAGAGTTAAGAAGTTGGAATGTACTCGTGTACATCAGGGATGTAAAGAACGCATTGTAGGATTATGATAACCAGAATCTATGGATTTGGTGTTATCTATAGCTTCCAGCATCAGAGACTAGTGTCTGTGACTTTCCTTTATCATAACGGTATATGCTAACAATTCAAACAAACAATGTCAATTTGAGGCAGTTATATGTAAATAATTGGTACTTTATGCATATGTTTATATCTATAAATCTTGTAAAAAAATATCCTTGTTGGGTTGATATCAGTTTAGTCATGCAACACTATCTGCACCAGATTATATCGACATTGTACTATAGTTTAATGCATTGATATCTCGTGTTTAAGACCTTGTTACAGCTTTCCTTATTTTTCAGCATCATTTTTTATTTCTTAAATCAGTTTTATATAGCCTAGTCAAGCTGTGTGCTCTGAATATGGTCCTCGATTGCTAGCTAAGCCTGCAGCAAGCAATATCTTTTCATTTCTCCTTATGGCTTTTACAAGATGTCAAGAACATGCTTATTTGTTTCTTATTTTGAAGTCGGTTCATTCTCTTAACTCTTTTCTCACCATATAGGACTTTCCCTGAACACCATGTACTTGCTCATGCAGGGGATTAATCATCAAAGTGGCCACGAACAATTTGATAAAATTCTCATGGGACTACTTCGAAGAATTTTAGATTCCAATAAGCGTGTGCAGGAGGCTGCTTGTTCAGCTTTCGCAACTCTTGAAGAGGTCCCCCCCCCCCCCACCCCCCCCCCACCCCCACCCCCACCCACCCACCCACCCACCACAGTAATGAGTTGGTGAAATGCTTCTATTTTATTTAACATCTTTGGCTGGTCTGGCAGGAGGCTGCTGAAGAATTGGCACCGCACCTAGAAATCATTTTGCAGCACCTCTTGTGTGCGTATGGAAAATATCAGGTTCCTTTTGATCATTTTCAAATTTTCATGGCTCAAGTTCCCGATCATGCCACAATATTTAATTTGAACGTTATCCTGGATGTAAAATTTAATTATATATGTAAATATGCCTAATGTTTTCTTCCTTTTAGTCCACAATATACCTTTATCTGATTCCCTACTATTTTTTCACCTTGTTTTCTATTTTTTAGAGAAGGAACCTCCGAATTGTTTATGATGCCATTGGTACTCTAGCAGATGCAGTTGGTGGAGAGCTAAATCAGGTATAAACATTCTTCCTCTGTTGGTGACTGTGTTTTCCTTTGTTCACCCTCATTATGAATTTAAAAATGGAAGGAGGGGAGCTCTAACTAGCCTATTTGCTGATTTTCTACAGCCGAAGTATCTTGATATTTTGATGCCCCCTTTAATCTCAAAGTGGCAGCAAATTTCAAATTCGGACAAAGATCTGTTCCCTTTGCTAGAGTGTTTTACCTCAATAGCACAGGTACCTTGCCTGTACAAATTTAATCTCATGCCATTGCCTTGACCCTCAATTTTGGTATGTGCATGTCATGTTTTACTTGCTTAACTTATCGACTTGTAGGTATAAGGCCGTCAAGTACACATCAAGATGCTCCTTATATTGTATTAGAGAGCTTTTTGTTGGTTACCTGCCTTTGTAAATTAAAGTTTCTCAGTTCCTTTCAATTTATGACAGGAAAGCTTACACAGATTCTGTGTCTTGTCTGTAGCCAAAAGCAGTGGTATGCATTTCCATCATTGTGGTCAATTCTCTGTTAGCAGAGCAAAGAGCCTGTTGTCCAATAACATAATTAACAGTCCAATAGGAAGCACTAAGGCCTCGTTTGGTTCACGGATTTAAGGAACCCAGAAAGGAAAGTTGTTCCTTTCCTTTGTTTGGTAGCCACAAACTTAGGAATCAATTTCCTGACAAGGGGGAAAATTGGTGGGAATATGGTTCCACTCAAGAGTCAAGACCCATGGGATTGATTTTCCCTCCTCCTTTCCCAACATTTATTACAAAAGTAACCATGTGCCATTGCTTATTTTACCATTAATGTTATTTTTATTTTAAAAGGTAAGGATATTATTGGAACATTGTTATATTTTGCTTTCCTTTCCTAGGTAGCTATCTTGTTTTACCAATCATCACTATCTTGTTTTACCAAACAACGGAAAGGAAATGTGACATGAATCCTACTTTCCCATTCCAATGGAAAATACAAGGGAGTTCATTTCCTTTCCGTGAACCAAACGAGGCCTAAAAGTTCTCTGACAGGGAGATAAGTGTAATGAATTTGATAATGATTTTTTTTGTCAGTTATGAGTTTCTGATGATTAATAGTAATAGATGCATTTGGATTCCCCTTTGAGAGCTCAAATAGGGTAATCAGCATAAAAGATACATGGAAACAAATCATCATTCCTGTGAATAACTCCATTGTGAAATTCATTTGTGACAGAGAAATGCATGCTTAGGTATTAAATTGTTAAAAGAAATCTGTGATTTTGGGTGAAGCATAATAACCATCATGATACCTAATGGATATCCTGTCCATGAAAACCTTGAAAGCCGTGAAAAAACACATTTGAGCAGTTTCTTTTCTACGAGTGTATACATTTTTTCCTACCATGTTGGTAAATAGTTCTTCACACAAAAGTGGGAAACATGTCTCCGACCCATAGACAAGGCACTATTATGTGGTCTTTATCTATTCCGTAAATATCCTCTTGGCTAACCCGTCTTTGGTTATTTATGGAATTTAGAGAAAACAAGCATATGGGACGAAGGTCAGATACACCGATCTCAAGGACTGGAACTCGAAAGTCAGATATACCGATCTGACACCTGAAACTGTCTAAACTGATACTCATAGGAAGTGTTCTACGATGTTGTTAAGGCATTAGGGGTCCCAAACATGTCATGTGGCTAGACACTTGCCTTAGTGCAATGAGGCGTCAATTAAAAAAACATTACTCACACGTAACAACCAAAGCTCAAATAAACTAGAATCATAAAAGATGTCTTATAATATGATGATAATAATGATAGAATAGTTAAAAAGTACTTCTTGCCTTTTACAATGTCTCAAAGTTTATATTAATCATCAAATGCAAACAAAACAAGAGAAGTTAAAATCTAATAGGTATGATGCTCAGGTTTCTACTTTCTAGAATGCAAAATCCTATCAAATAATGTTCTACTGCTAATATCAATCATCACTATCTAGTGCATTATCTCCCTCGTCATCTTTTATGTTAACATCAGATTCTCCATAACTAGATTTCTTATCCTCAACCTCCAATCTCCTCATACTCTGAACTTGATTCCGAACAGCCTCCTCTTCAGTTTCGATTACTCAAGAACTTTTACTCTTTTCCTTTGCTCTTGTACGCTTCCTTGTGTATGTCCTCATTGTGAATCAGTCCCAATGCATGATGGGCTCTTCTCCCTTTCCTTTGTTCATTTAGTAGGTTTGTTAATGTTTTTACACTTAAATCACTTGCATGTAAGATTGTAGAACCTCTGATTGCCTTGTAAAACAGGGTCAAGGGCCTCAGCCACCTTACATTTCAGCCCAGACGAGTACCTAAGCATCGCCTTAGTGCAAATGCCTCCAGTGAGTCTGTTTGAGCTGCCAGAGGGCGGCCTCTCCTCACCTTTATGCCTAGGCGATCACCATTAACATACTGGTATCCGTATCCTTAACTGGTACAGAAATTGAGTTGGTCAAACCTTTCCCATGTCATGTTTTGGGGGCTATTCCCTTATTTTCTCTACATAATGTGTTTTCATGGAAATTGTAGCTAAACCTGCTATCTTTTGGGCTTGGGTGACATGCCTTCTTGGCAACTGAATATTCTGTTTCGTCTTGAGTTGCTTGAGAGATGCTGTTGGGGGGAGATAGAGGGAGTCAATTGATAGTATAAGGAAAATCAGTTGAGACAAAAAAATTGGAGACTGCAACAGAAACAAATAGATGCACCTATCAGGAGCTGCTAGGAGTTAGAACAGACTAAAATGAACTTGAATTGAGGATACAGGAAAGAAGGTGGCTGAAATGTAAGTAAGATTCATGTAGCTGGGGGCGCTTGACTCTGTTTTACCTTTTGGCCCTATGTGTTAGAACAGACTAAAATGTAAGGTGGCTGACTAAAATGTGTTAGGAAGATTAATGTCACAATGGAGATGGGATATTATAGCTGAATGGAAGTAAGATTCATGTAGCTGGATATACTATATAGAAACATGGGATACTGTTCTATTCGCAGTCCTACTCGTGTAGCTATGGTTGAGTTGGTTGTGTTAGGTGACTGCTCCACCTTTTGGCACTATGTGTCTTCACCCTTGCCCGGGCAAGCGCATGGCTGCCTGAATACCTAGCAATAGATCAGAAAAGAACAAAGAGACAAACTCACCATCACATTCTACCACTTATTTTCTGTCCATCCGTTGCTCTTCCATTATTAAGGGTAGGGAGAGAGAAGTGATCCTGGTGCTCGCCCACTCACCTACAGATTCCACTCATACACATATCCACACTCAAACGTACACCACCAGCACCAGCACCACATCAACTTTAATCCAGCTTGCTTCATAATGTTATGACCCTAACCCTATTCATTTTAAATAAAATGGAATGTGGTTTGTTTTAGGATTCCAGATACTTTGTCTCTTTCTTCTCATCTCTCTTCCTCTCCATGTTGGCAGCACTCTACGAGGATGACATGCATCATTTATCCTTTTTTTCATTCCTCTTTCTGTCTCCTTTTTCTTTCACCTCTACAACACCCCTGTGCAGCTTGAGAAATGCAGGTTGGTGGCTTAAGGCAATTGCTATCGAGAGTAGTAATTTGGTTATAGTTTTGTTGTTGTTTTTTCAGAACATGGAACTGTAAATTTTTCTATGATGTTGTTTCCTTGTCCATGTATGTTCTGCCAACTTAAAGTGTTGATGTGAAGTCAGTCTGCCACAATAGATGGCCTATTATTTCCACATAACCTTCTCAGTGTGGAGTTTGTGTAGCATAGCTGACACCATTTTTCTCGGAAGAAACCATTGTTTCTGGCAATGACGATGCTTGTTTATGTGGTCTGTATCCTATAATCTATAGTATTTTATTATAATGATGTTTCAATCAATCATTAAATAATTTTGAAATGTTGTGGATAACAGTTATTCTTGGCTTGTTTCAAAGGAAAACTATGTAGGAATATGCTTTTCCTGACGAGAAAAATACAAGGAAGAATATTCTAGAATTATAAGTGATAATGAGTGCCTTGTTCGGCACTGTTATGTTCTTTACCATATCATTTCTTACAATCATTTCTGTAATCCATCTCATAGATGTTAGGATTTGGATGGTGCGGTTGATTGTCTAGTTGTTTTTGACAGACAATAGTTCTCTCTCTAATTCTGTTTACGTATTTTCAGGCTTTAGGCCCAGGGTTTTCTCAGTTTGCTGAGCCAGTATTTCAGAGGTGCATCAATCTTATCCAGACTCAGCAATTGGCAAAGGTGTTTGGTTCCTCAATTCATATTGACATACACGCTTCTAAATTTTCTTCTGGTTGTTGGTTGTTTGGTTCGTTAGAATTATTGCGACTCTTTGTATTATGATATTTTCATTTAAGATATAACTATTTCATGTAACGAACTGCTGAAACATCAATAATTACATAGTTGGCCCCCCTTATGATCACACAATAATATGTTGTCAAATTAGCTTTATGTCATTAAGACTTCCTTATTGGTGCAACAATAGTGGAGTACCTATTCCTTCTTTTTTGTCTTGGGATGTTGTTACCTATATTTAAAGTTTACGTGTGATTAAATCTGTTAATTCAGGTGGATCATGTTGCAGCTGGTGTTCAATATGATAAAGAGTTCATAGTTTGCTCCTTGGACCTATTATCAGGACTTGCTGAAGGTCTTGGCAGTGGGATAGAGAGCTTGGTAATTTAATTTTCTTTTCTTGGTTATTTCTGATTAAACTGGCCTTATTTTCAGACATGGAAATATGCTCTGTACCGGTACAACTCGGTTCAATTGGTTATTATGAAACAAGTTGGGAGACGTTCGTAGGTGTTTGTGTCCGAAAGCACACAGTAAACATCACGTTTAAGTTTGCTTTGAGCACTGTGCGACCTTCAATGATCTGAATCAATTTAATACAAAGCATCACAATCTGTGTGTATTATCTTCCCTTTTCGTCTAGACTCTTTCTATTTTATGGGAAGAGGTAGGGTACACCTTGGTTGCATGAGCTCAAGCTGCATATTCACAATGTAGGCCTACCTACCCGTACGTCTTCGTCTAGACTCTTTATAGTTTATGGGAAGAGGTAGGGTACACCTTGGTTGCATGAGCGCAAGCTGCATATTCACAATGTAGCCTACCTACCCGCCAACTTGTTGCTTACGTTTTACTGCATGACCTTCTCCTGCTCATAGCTATCTTGGCTAGGAAGGCACAAAAATAGAGGGTTGACGTTAGGTATGTTAGGATCTAGATATAACCTAGAGGGGGTAAATACTGTTCATAGGCAATGTTCGAGTAAAGCACAGTGGAATATAAGGTATGACCTTAATAAACCATTTACTTAATGAATTTAACAATATAAGTGCAGAAAAGTAAAATATGCCATTGATTTAGTTCAGTCCTTACCTATATCCACCCCTCCAAGACGAAAGGCTTGTTCCGCTAGAATGATTGTCCCAAATACAACTCACTCTAGCAAACGTTAGATCAAAACTATATATTATGCTTAATTCTCTAGTTCTTTTTCTACTACTTCATGAATAAGCCTATGCACTTTCCCAATTGCTTGTTACTCCCTTATGCTAAATACTATATGTTATGCTCTATTCATATTTTTAAAGATTGTTGTGCTTTGTTATTCTGTATTTTTTGCCTAGTCAGATGCTGAGA
Organism: Iris pallida; assembly: GCA_029216955.1. Taxonomy (NCBI): domain Eukaryota; kingdom Viridiplantae; phylum Streptophyta; class Magnoliopsida; order Asparagales; family Iridaceae; genus Iris; species Iris pallida. The sequence goes on along the minus strand of JANAVB010040220.1, from coordinate 2,946,714 downwards.
CTGTTAGGCTTCATATTTACTTTTTGTAACAAGTAGGACAGGCATGAGTTTCTTCATTTTCTACTCATTTATACTACTTTTTTATATTTGTAGTACCTCTATTTCTTTTTCTTTTTTTTTTTCCTTCTACACTTCAGTTATTTTTATGCAGTTCAAGCAATTATTGACCAAATGCTTTTGGTGTCGTTATGCATTTCCTTGTATTTCACCATCATATTTTCAAAATAGATATTTGGTATATTTATCATCTAAGCACCAATTATCCTCAAGTCAGTTATGGTGGTAGAAATTCTATTTTGGGCTGCTTTCTTCTCAATGTTACATGGTCTACTGTGCTAGGTGTTTCCTAACATTTTCATTCTTATGATGAAAATAGATTTTCCAATATTCCTGTAATTTCCTGTAGGTTGGGCAAAGCAATTTGAGAGACCTGCTTTTGCAATGCTGCATGGATGATTCTGCTGATATTCGGCAAAGTGCCCTTGCACTTCTTGGGGACCTTGCAAGAGTGAGTGAAACATTGAAACTTTATACTTGTTCATTTAAAAAGGTTTACTTGGAAGGGCATTTTATAGACGTGAATCAAGTTTTCATGCTGGAGCAGTTTTAAGAATTGCAAAATATTTACAGGTGTGCCCTGTACATTTGCACGCCCGCTTATCAGAATTTCTAAATGTTGCAGCCAAACAATTGGTACATGATTTATTTTTTAAAACAATTTAGATTATTTAGTGTAGAGAATTTGATCCCCAAAGTCTTTATAATCTATTTCAGAACCCGAGTCAGTGTAAGGAGGCTCTATCGGTAGCAAATAACGCTTGTTGGGCTATTGGAGAATTGGCAGTTAAGGTCAGTGAATGCCATTCCATATTCCAAAAGGATAATTCTCTCCTCATGATTGTTAGCTTATATTGTTTGGTACGCCTAATCTTCTCTGATAATTAGTAAACAACTATTCCAGTTAGCTGTACTGTAGCTCAGAATCACAGCCATACTGATAGGAGTTGGAAATTTCACAATATTTAAAGACTTTACTTTCAATTTCTTTAAATTATATGCAAATTGTAATGGTCAGGGTAAATTGCACTTTTCTTTCTGCTGTGTCGGTGTGTGGCTGGTGGTGGGATAGGATTTAGGGACGAGGAAGGAAGAGGAAGATGGCGGCATTGAGTTAGGTTTTAGGGATGGAAGGATGAAGATTATGTGGTGGTTTAGGGTCAGGGCTAAGGGTATTATCGTCCTAAATTTGTCAATCTGACAGTAGGTAGCAAATTGCTAATAACAACTAAGAAGTTGAGGGTAGTCATGTGAACTAAAAAGAAAGCAGATAAGCCCATGATTTATGTTATTTCATGAAGGTATTACTTTCTCTGTTGCAGATTTTAGTTTCATTATCATAATTGTGTTCAAGTGAAAAAATGAAAATAAAAGTGTTAAAGTGGGCCTGCTTGCCCAGATTTTAGTTTAGCAAGGGTTTTACGTCACTCAATGAGCTTGCTTGCTCAGATCGTTTCTTGTGGAGTCATTTTTATTGATTTGTTTACGCAGGATATTATGTATAAAATCTGGGAAGGTGTTTGGGCTAAAATTTAATGTCAATGCTTGGGGGCTCTTAATTCTATTAAAATATAACATGAAGAGGTGGCCTATTGTTAGGCATTACATTGACAACAAAGAAAATCACACAACATATTGTTAGGTATTAACTGTTAATACAAAATTTAGAATGTAGTGCTGAATAAAAAAAAACTTTCTTCTTAAATCGTACATTTAGATCATTCAGATGGCTTCCGGTCCCTGTTACTTGCTACGATGAACCTACAACCTTAACTCTGCGTACAAATGATTTTGCAGGTCCGTCAAGAAATTTCTCCAGTAGTAGTGACAGTTATATCTTGCCTAGTTCCAATTCTTCAAAACCCGGAGGTCAGTCATGTCATTTTTGTCTGAATCATTGGTGTAATTTTTTGTATGCATTCACTTGTGTCTTCCTCGCTTATACAGGGTCTCAACAAGTCACTCATAGAGAATAGTGCCATTACCCTTGGGAGGCTTGGCTGGGTCTGTCCAGAGCTTGTAGCACCACATATGGAACATTTCATGCAAATTTGGTGTACTGCATTATGCATGTAAGAAGCTGTTTCCTGTAACCTTTATACTTTCTAGTACAAAGATTAAAGGTTTGTTATTTGTAAATTTTATACGGACCTTTTAGTGTGACATCTAAAGAATACCTGACGTTTAACATGCATGCTAAACCTTGCTGTTTTCAGCAGCACAGGTTTATGCCCATATTTGCTTGCTTCTGTTTAAACTCCTTTCGTCTGCAATATGTGTCTCGAGTCTTAAGGAAAAGTAATGACTATGAACTGTTCTGTACATGTGGTCGTGTGATGGTTGGGAAGAGGATGGGAGTGGGGAGATGTGGTGGTTGAGGGGATGGATGGATGCATGTGGATTCCATGAACACTTGTGCAGCACCTTGACCACTCTTTTTTTCATGTGAGGTTTTGATTTTTTTTAATCCTTTTGGTGTTTAATTTCGTGTTGTAAATGAGATAATGGTTAACATTATGCTATAAGAGTTTTGTATCAACAAATCCTCACCATATCCTATCATTGATCCTCAGGTTTAGTGTTATTGTACTGTTATGTCTGTTTACTTGCTTTGTATTGCATTAATATTTAATAGGGTCTGAGGACAGTGGTCAACAAATATGGTCCCTTATATAGTATGGAAACTTGAAGTAGCAGATTTTAGCTAAATCTTGAGGGAGAAATGTTACCTTATTGTGGTGCTCTTAATAAGTCCATGTTCTCTATTGTCGCATGCCTCTCCAGTCAACACATTTTTGCCCGTTAGATTATCCTCTCCCATGAACTTGTCTCCTTTCTTGCTTAGTAGTAGAATAGTATATTCACCTAGATTCTCATCGATCTGTTTAATAGTCTTATCGTCTCATTTCTTAGTCATGCTGTTTTGAAGCTGCAAAGTTGGTTCATATTGACTGAATTTTCCGACTATTCTCATGAAATATAATATTTCCTGTCCTTGTGCAAATTATCTATAGTTTTTGAAATATCGTTTGCAATGGGAAGGATTGGATCCAAATGATAGAACTTGTCTGCTTGTTTAGGTGCTCTTTAGACTTATATACTTGAGGAGTTGAATATTACCTTTATATAAAACAGAGGCCAATTCTTATTCTCATTCTTAAGTAGTATGGGCAAGCAATATCTATTGTATAACTGTAATCCTCGGCAGCTAGTTCATTTACATAATGGAACTCACTTTTTTGTGATTAACCATTGATTTTGACTATGACGAGGTCTCTGAGGAACTGATTAGTACTTTTCTGGAAAACAAAGGCCTATTTATATCTTATTCATTTAATAGTGTGGACAATATCTATTGTATAACCCTAATCCTTGGCAGACCATTTATATGAATAATTTGAGTTCACATTTTTTGTGATTAACCATCGTTGTCAACTAACAATTGAGTTCTGAGATACTTGAGTACTGCCCTCCTTTAAGCAAAATCAATTTTATGCAAGGTTGAACAAGCAACTGAAATATTGAATTGACTAAAGTTCTCTTGTAATCTATAAAGAGATTAAGAAACGAGGGGAACCTGCAGTCTAGATCATTTCTTTTCTATCCGTATACACCTTATGAAACTTTTGACTCTGCAGGATAAGAGATGATTATGAGAAAGAGGATGCATTCCGCGGCCTCTGTTCAATGGTACCTCCAAAATTCCTATATATATTATCGCTATTGCAGATTTGTTATTACACTTATTTAACATTGTGTCTGACCTTCGCAGGTGAGGGCAAACCCATCCGGTGCTGTGAGTTCACTCTCTTACATGTGTAAAGCTATTGCTAGTTGGCATGTGAGTTCAAATCCTTTTTAACTCAAGAACGTTAAATTTGGATCATTTACATCTGCTTTTGCTGATTTCTCTTTTCCTTCCAGGAAATACGGAGTGAAGATCTACACAATGAAGTTTGCCTAGTTCTCAACGGTTATAAGCAGGTATTTAGCTCGTCTTTCTCTATCATATCTGTGTATGAAGTATTTATGCAAGCTAGTATCTACTAAACATAACAAAGTATGAATTTCAGATGCTCGGAAATGGTGCTTGGGAACAGTGCCTCTCTACTTTAGAACCCCAAGTGATTCAGAAGTTGACAAGATATCAAGTATAACGATACCAGAATAAGTAGCCCTCGTCATTTGGTGATATATTTCCATCTTGCTTTGAGATGACAAGAATTAGTAAAGATCTTGCGTGTAGATTCCAAAGCTCCCAACTTCAGATCTGTTTTCAGGTTTATTTGTTCAACCCGCCAATTTGGCATATAGTTCGTGTTCAACGAAATGTATACAAAGGAAATAGTTGCCAATTCGGGTTTCTTAGGGGTCAGCAGGTTCAAGCTCTTTCAGGACAGTTTGACCCTTCACTCAAATTGGTATCAACGGTATTGGTGGGCTCGGTTTTCGTTTGTGTTTCCACAGGTTCCATTATAGCCGTTTCTTTGAGGTTGAAATTTGTCCAGTGTGTCATATTATTTGAGGTGTGTTTATTTAACACAATTGTGCATTTGTAGTCATTTTTGACAGTCTAGAAGTATTTGGTGCGAGCTTACAATCGGAAGAACGATACCGTGTAAGTGTTTATAACTAGGATGTGGAGTCCGAGTACCTGGAATCATGTAGACTTGGCCATTCACTTTCAATTGTTTATAGGTACATCAGTTTGTTTTTGCTTTCTACAAATAATGGTTGTGGTTTCGATGAGATACCATGTAAGCTCTTCATAACGGGTGGTTTCAAGTATATTGTGCCGTAATTTTTACTTTGTAGCTTAAGAAGTTGCGTCAGAATTTCTCGGACACACTATTGGCAGTAAACTTCCTATCCGAATTTATCTTTCCCTTTTTGTAAGCTAGTCTTCTTTACAAATCAACGTATTATGATCTTTACTTGAATCGTATGCCCATAGCAGTGCCGGAACTTGTTTCGTGGTTCATTTCCGGTTTGTATGCATGCGTGAACTTAGGCCTCGTTTGGTTGGCGGAATGAAAAGGGGAGGATTATGCCAAGAAAATTGGAAGAAAAAGTAAATACTTAAAAGGTGGGATAGTTGAGTCTTGCTTGGATTGCATGGATTGATGAAACTAATTTTTTTCATAATTTTTTTTTCATTGGAAATCACGTTTCTTTCTTTCTCAAGTCCTATGTAACATAGGAAAATAATAACTTTTTTTTCCCAACTCAATGCTTCTGTGAACCAAACGAGGCCTTAGTTTGTCGTAGGATCTAATGTTGGACTTTGGGGTTTGAAAGGATGCTGGTTCCAATTGGTAGGACTGTCAGTTTGTTAAATAAATTGATAGTCCTAAATAAAATATGTTTATATTTATTTTAGGATTGTCAAAAAATTTAGCAATCCTTCTAATTGGTAGTACTGTCAAAAAAATTGACAGTTCTTCCAATTGGTAGGACTGTCAAAAATTTTGATATGTCAAAAAATTTGACAGTCCATCATCGTTTTTATCGTGATTGTGGACGAATTTTTAAAGTTCGAAATTCTAAAATAAGTTCAAATTTTCGAAATTTGTCCAAAATGAATCCTAAACCTAATTTTAGTTACTATTCAAATTTGGGAGAGGAAAGGAGAAAAGGACAAAAAAATTTAAAAAAATAAAAATAAGTTGACTTTTATACTGTGTTGTTGTGGATTTCTAACAATTTTTTGGATGACAAATTTATAATTATAAAAGAAAATTAGATAGCTCTAAATAAATTTTGTAGTGTTTTTATAAATTGCCGAACAAATCGATCAAGTTGTGCCAAGCTCGACCCTGTTTTAAACCTGGTGATGGTAACTTCCATCAATCACCAGTTTATTCCTCGTCCTAAATCTTGTTGCGTCTCAAAACTGCACTTTGTTACAAAGCCGGAGTGGAGTGGTGCCCCAGTTTGGTGTCTGGCTCCGCATTTCCTTTACAGATTTGACGTGGAGGCCCATGCTGATCTTGTCTCGTTGCAGCTTTGCCACCAACCCAGAAAAGGGGGTTCAAGTCAGTCAGTTGTATTAGAAACCGACTTTAAATAAATCCAAAATTATATTACTTTTTTTTTTGAAATCCAAAATTATATTACTTACACAACTGTTCCTTTCATCCTTTCTCCAGCTTTAGAGCATCTCCAACCCTATTGTGAGTTTGAAAAAAATGGTTGCCACATAGGAATGACAACCATTTTTTCCAAAAGTACTTCTCCAATACAAATGTGAAATAAAGTGTGGAGTTGACATGGCAATGACATGGCAAAGACAATGTGAAGTTGGTTGTCTAGATCTAGACAATGCACTTCACAATGTCTTTATGTCCACATCATCATTTGTGAATAAAAATATTTATAAAAAAGAAGTAGAAGAGTAAAAGTTGTCTTGGAAGTTGTAAAAAATTATTTGTATTGTCTTCTCAATACTTTTGCATTGGAGATGACTTTTTAAACCCATTGTCATTTGTGAATATAACATTGCCACCTATACAAGACATTGTCTTGTCCCTCATGCCACATAGGATTCACAACACAAAACAAGACAATAGGGTTGGAGATGCTCTTATTATCCCTTTTTATGCGATCCACGTGGCAATACCAAAGCACACTCATTTCGAATTCTGGACGACCAGGTTGGCATGTCCGACCAAAACGTCAGTTTTTGACAAAAACGAGTAGTCTGTCTGGCCCAGTAATCTCGCACCACGTGTCCCTCCGCTCGGTCCTTGTCGTTTCTTTTCAGCTCCAACAAACCACTTTCTCTCCCCTCTCCTTCTCTCACGGTCAAACGCTGCCTCCCTCGACGAGATGGAACGATAGATGAGGGCCATCAATCCCGACCGTCCGATCCACCATGGAAGGCTACTACTCTCCTCCGGCGGACTCCTCCGCCGGCTCGTCGGCGTTCAGCGACAATCTCAAGGGCTTCATCCTCGCGCTCGCCTCCAGCGCCTTCATCGGCGCCAGCTTCATCTTCAAGAAGAAGGGCCTCAAGCGCGCCGGCGCCAACGGCGCACGCGCAGGTCCGCCGCTATCCTAACCCTAACCCTAGTTTCCCCCCTCCTCTAATTATTCCTTCTCCTCCTCATTTCAGGAGCGGGCGGGTATGGATACCTCATGGAGCCGTTATGGTGGGTCGGAATGATCACCAGTTAAGTAAATTTGTTTTTTTTTTCCCTCATTTCTTTTGAATTCTCGGGTTTTATTTTATTTTCCTGAACTTTTTCTGGGGGGGGATTTTTGTAGTGATTGTTGGGGAAGTAGCGAATTTCGTGGCGTACATATTTGCGCCGGCGGTGCTCGTCACGCCGCTCGGGGCGCTGAGCATCATCGTCAGGTTGGTCGAAATCCATGCCCAAACTTGGATCTTTAGCTTCTCGCGAAAATTAGTTTTTACGATTTTTTTTTTTAAAGATTTAGAGAGCGAAAATTTACACGATGAATTGCTCAAAATGGGTTTTTTTTTTTTTTTCCGAATGGTTTTTAATTCGTAATTGTCGTAGGATTCTTCTTGAATTGGATTTGAAATTAGTTTCTGATTCATATTTTAATTTCTTGGTTATTCAAAATTAAGAACAATTTGGACAGTTTGTCATTTGTATTGGATTGTGTATGACTTCTGATTCTGGATAGTTAGAGGCTCATTTAACATTTCACCACCATCATCATCATCCAAACCTTCTCCCATCAGAATGGGGTCGGGTATTGAGCATAGAAAAGCTCCATAAAATAATTTACTGAGTTTGTATGATCAGCTGTCGGCCTAGCGTCGACCTTCAGAGCTGGTGCCTAATTCCTAGCCTAGATATTTGTCTATGACCCTCCAAGTTAACCTAGATTATAAAAAAAATCTAGACGAGTGGATAAAGGGATATAATTAGCTATAGGGAGACGCATTTGTCGCTATGACACATTAAGCCAAGAGTGAAAAAAGAAATGACATTTCCGAGCTCATTTAACATTTGGGTTTTGTTTTTTTTACCTGATTCCCAACTGTTTCTTCTGGGCCAGTGCTGTTTTGGCACATTTCATACTGAAGGAGAAGCTCCAGAGGATGGGAATATTGGGGTGCGTTCTTTGCATAGTGGGCTCAACCATGGTTGTTCTGCATGCGCCGGAGGAGAAGACTCCGACCTCGGTGGATCAGATTTGGAATTTGGCAATTCAGCCTGGTACATCTTGTTTATGGATGTTCTTGATTTCTGGTTTGTCACTTGTTGTTTATTTATGTTGATTAGTTGGCTCATTGTTTTCAGAATTTCTTTGCTTTGCGGCATCGGCAGTTGCGATATCTTTGGTACTGATGCTGCATTGCTCTCCTCGGTATGGGAACACAAACATAATGGTGTACTTGGGAATTTGTTCTTTAATCGGTTCTTTGACGGTAATCTTTTCGTGGTTGTCATTGCTTGTAAGCAAGATGTCATATTTGTCAGATATTCTAATTTTATTGACAATGATCAGGTGATGAGTATAAAGGCCATAGGAATTGCCATCAAGCTAACTCTGGAGGGCATTAACCAAGCTGGTTACTTCCAGACATGGGTGTTTGCTATGGTGGCAATCTCATGCATTACTATCCAGTTGATTTATTTAAACAAGGTAATGAATAAATTGTTTTTTGTATCTCAAGCTGCATTTTATTAACATATTGGTGCCATCTAAATATATTAGCATTTTTTTTACTATAGCATAATTTCAGTTCTCATATGCCGGACACGATTCAACATGTTGCAATACAGACACCACGACCCACACACATGACATGGACTTTGGTGCACCTAGTCTATTTTTTGAGTCTGTTGCACGTAGTGGAGATGACCAATTCATGCAGAGCAATAGAAGCATTGTCTTCTGGTCATCTTGTCTTAATAACTTGACATTGCTTTAGCATAGACTATTTGTGGAAATTAGGTGTTCGTTGACTGATATTTTGCGGCTGCTTGGTCTGCAACTTTGAGTTGTAGCTTTTTCTTATCTTCTAATTTTGAATTTAGTCTATGATTTGAATGACACGAAGGAGGAAAATATTGCTAAATCAGTGTACCATCGCCCGTCAGGAATCGCATGAAAAAATCATTTAACGTTTGACCCCTATATTATCTGGCCGGTATCTGAAGAAAAAGTGAATTTTGGGTGTGCGTTATAGTCTAAAACTGTCTGAAATTAGCTGAACCGGAACTTACCAAACCTATCAATATTATTCAAATTCGTCAGAAACAAGACTTTCCATACTCTACGCCAACTAGCCATAAATGTGTACTTGATTTGGGTTACTTTTTATTTTCCATCCTTAAAAAAAATCCAAGATTAATGTGGTTATTTGGCTATTAAGTTAGGCAATTTTATCATGTTATGATGTCATAAAAATGATTTAGGTAGCCGATCCAAACATTTGGGATAAAGGTTTTCTTGTTAAAATAAAATATTTGAAGTGCCAAATTAAATTAAAAAACTCCGACCCAATACCGATAACATTGCTCATAAACAGTCATATACACCATTTCCAAAATATTTGGTCAAAGAACTGAAGCATGTAAAAACAACACAGTTAGATCAGTTTCATCATGTAAAGAACCAGTGGCTTTGAATTGCTTGCCATAAAACCAGTTATTTGTTCTTCGTTACATCTCTACTCGTTTGTTGTGTGAAAGAATCATCTTCTCAGCAGATATTGTTTCTCCTTGTAAGTTATAACTAGTTCAATAAGAATGCACAATTTTAAGAAACTAAAATTATGCTAATGTCTTCCATGGTCACTGTTGGAACGGTTAAATATTTAATATTTAACCCTCAACCATCTCAAGAACTCTGGTTATGGTGCAGTGGAAGGGACTTTCACATGGTAACAGAGCAATCTGGGTGCCCATTTAAGAAAAGTATATTGCTGGATGAATCCAGCTTTCACTCCATAAAATGGGCCTTTGACCTGTGGGGGCATGTTGAAACAATTAAATATTTTGAACTGATTTGAACTGTCTGAATTTAGCTGAACTAACCAATTTTGGAGTTATGGCGCAGTGGAAGGGACTTAAACAGTACCTTAATCACATTTACTTATAATTTATTTGCCTCTTTGCTTTCAGAAAATGTCAATATAATTTTATTTTTCTTGACAAGTATTCTATTATTTATCTAGAAACAATAGTCATTTGTTGTTCCTTCCCTGGTTTAGCTAATCTTAGTGTGCTCTTCCATGTGCAGTGAATGTTTTATATAGGCAAATGTTAAAGGCCACCCCCTTTTTACTAAGGGCCACCAACTTAAAACTTAAAAAAAATTACTATGTTGTCATTTTGAAAACACTAAGGGCCACCCCGCTCCTGTCAATCGAGGACTGCAGGGCTTGCATGCAGTCCATCTTTTCTCTTCTTTTTTTTTACCTACAGTGACTGCAGGGCTTGCATGTAGTCCAAAGTGAAGACAGGACTGCAGGCAAGGCCTGCAGTCCGCCTTCCCCGCGAACGATCCACGGTTGCTCTTCTTTCTTCTTTTTGTTGAACGAACGAAAGGGGGTCTCACCGGCAAGGAAGGGGAGCTGGGGGGGCTGCGGCGGTGGGAGGGAGGCGGAGCTGGGGCTGTGGCGGGGGGAGGGAGGCGGAGGGGGGAGGGCTGCGGCGGTGGGAGGGAGTCGGAGGTGGGGCTGTGGCGACCCCAACCCCTCCACCGTGTGCCTCCCCGTCCGCCGAGTTCCTCCCCAGTTCGCCGAGCTCCTCCTCCGCCTCCTCGAGCTCCTCCCCGTCCGCAAAGTTCACAAGTTCGCCGAGCTCCTCCCCGTCCGCCGAGCTCCTCCTCCGCCTCCTCGAGCTCTCCTCTACGACGTCCGCGAGCCATGCGACCCGGGTCTCCGGCGACCCCAACCCCTCCACCGCGTGCCTCCCCGTCCGCCGAGTTCCTCCTCCAAAGTCCTCTTGGTGGCCCTTAGTAAACTTGTGAACTTTAGGTTGCTCTTAGTAAAAAAAAATACAAGGCATGGTTGCCTTAGTAGATGGGTTGCCCTTAGTAAAAAGGGGGTGGCCTTTAACATTTGCCTTTATATATTTAAACTTATATCTGACTTTTCTGAGCCTCAAATGAGATAATTCCTGATTTTGTTCCTAATATTTCAGGCACTGGATACTTTTAACACTGCTGTGGTTTCTCCCATCTATTATGCCATGTTCACAACTCTTACAATTTTAGCTAGTGCTATAATGTTCAAGGTATGCCAAAATGTCAGTACAGCTAGTGTATATTGGTAGCTTATAAAAAGAAGTTAGTGTATAATTCTTTGCAAAAGTCTTAACCATGTTGCTTTTCTATAGGATTGGTCTGGACAAAGTGCAAGCAATATAGCATCAGAGATTTGTGGATTCATAACAATACTTTCTGGAACCACTGTGTTGCATTCCACAAGAGAGCCGGATCTATCTTCCAATGCAGGTAAGTGCATTCTGATCTCATGGGTTTGTTCAAGCCGTGGGGATCCGTTGAAACATCTTTGTTTCCTACTGGAATTCGTTACTGATGTCTCCTAGTGACGCACATTTTATAAGCAAGTGATGAGTGTCTAAAGTTTTAAGAAGATTTACTATAAGTTACTCTTGGAAACGATACAATTTAACTCGATTGCCCATTCAAGAATTTACTTGGTAGAAATGGCAAACATGGCACTTCCCACCCATAACTGAATGTCCATTTGAAAAGTGAGCTTTTTGGTTCTGATAATTTGAAGCTCCTCACATAACTGAATGTCCACTTTAACATAACTAGAAATCTGTTATGTGCTAACAACACTGTAAATCCAGTTATTTCCTGCTTCACTCTCCTTGCTTCCACATCTACTTTGAGAACTCCCACCAGCTCTCGTACTCGACTTTCTCCACCTCATAGCAAATCAATTGAACCAACCAAGATCCTCTGGAATAGTTCATGAAAATAATATATACTTATTGGTAAGGATGCGTTCACAAAGGTGTCCAGGTCACCTCGTGCAAGAGACATGGTTATACATGCTTATAGTGCTTGTTCTTGTAAGTCCCCATGCCTAGTCCCTATGGATCATCACAGATCTTGAATATACACCATGGGCTATACTTAGAGTACCAAGTAAGTAAACAGTTGAGCTTTAAAAGTACGTGGTAAATACAAGGGTATGTTAGAGTTTTAATGCTTCATATCAAGATTGAAAGAAAGAAACTAGAATTCCATTATGTCGAATGCATTAACCTGATCCTTCTTTCATCAAACCATTTAATATAGTGAATATTCAAACAACCATTTAATATAGTGAATATTCAAACCCAAGATTTGCTATAACTTTTTATTGTTTGTTGGAGTGCATTATATCAGAAACATTTTTCATTTTAGCAACATATTAGCGAATGTTGTATGATCTCTGGATGACATTCCTTATCTTTTAGCCTGTCTCATACCGGTTTTTTGGACTAGGTGGCTCGTATCGTATCTGTTTCACTTCAAAACCAGTATACCATCTGGTATATTTGTCAAACCGGCCAATATCCAGAACACTGGAGATGAGTCCAATTCCCTACAATAATTCATGTCATCTTTCCTCATCCTCTAGACTCGTTTGTTGCCCAATTTCATATGGAGGGTGCTCTTTGGTTGCACTAGCTTAAACTACATGACAAAATGTAGGTTCACCTAAGAGCCAAGTAGTTTTTTACAGAGAGCCACTCAATGATTTTAAACTTCCAACATGCTTTTAAACTTCCAAATTGTATCCTCTTCCTAGTTTCACATATGGCAAGTAAGTGCCATATGTGGGGCGATCGTTCATGGACAACATGCTTCTAAACTTGTAAATTGAATCTCTCTTCCTATTAAAGAAAGAGAGCCACTCCAGCTTTAACAAATAACAATAGTTGGACTTGTGCTTAACTGCTAGATTGCTGTGGTGGAAGTATGAGTTATTCAAAGGGATCTAGGATGAACCTCTCAATTTCTACGTGCATGAAAAGAAAATCACAATTATTGTGCAAAATACAAGCACACATTTGAAGGACAGAAGTCAACTTCTATCCAAATGCAAGAATGGACCTTGAATTTTGTAAGGAAAAAATGGATTCAAGAGCATGTAATTTTTATCCATATACCACAATTTATGCAATTCTTAACCGAGAAAATCATCTTCGGTTGCACAATGATGAGGTATTTTTTGACTTTCAAACATTTCTTCAAGCCTGATCGATGTGCCACAATGTCGTTAACTTGAAGCTAGCCAAGTTAGGTTTATACTTGAGCAACTCGCTTCTTAGGTGCTCTGGATTGGTCAAACAAAGGCAATGCCGCAATTAGTTTATTTACATAGTATCCCCATACCGATAGGAAACCTCTCTTCTCGACTTGACCCCCACCCTAATCATTACATAGCATCACATATGAAAGAAGAACAGGAGAGGCTCCGCCTTCTTTTCATTCATTGCCTTCTTCAGAGTCCACTACATTAAACTAATATTCAACAATTCTACCCACTACTTGACAAATAACAAACTGTTTTTGTGTACATGCAAATAATAATTGAAGCCATAAGAATACAGGAGGTGAGGAATAAGCTATACAAAAGAGAAAAATGGACGAGTCTCAGAATTGAAGTGATAGTGACAGAAATCAGCAGAATGAGTATAGGACTTGCTATACAAGGATACTGATAGTTCTCTGACCTACAGAAGTAGCATGTTTCACATAAAAGAGAAGGACGAGAGGATACCAATGCTACAGGGAACCCTCTACTAGTGCAAGTCTTAAAAATTTCATCAAAATGTAGAGCTCTGGGTTTCCTGTGCACTACAATCATAGTTCATATTCATCAATGATGTAAAAAAGAATCTGGCAGTTGTTAAATTGTTCACCATTAACTGCTTTATATGGCGACTTCTTCGACAGAAAGTTGCATTTCTATCAGCTGAATGGATGATGTTGAACAGCTCTTGGTCAGATTCTTACAGTATATGATTATTGGCAAAATGCAGATATATATGCTCCACTCTCCCCTAAGATATTCTGGCACGTTCAAGGGAATGGTGAACTAGTGAAACACAAGGAGGAGGATCTGTTATCACCGGAATTCATCACTGTCGTGCGGCAAGACTACTTCAGTTAGAATTCTTTGCTGGGTCGGCATTTCTGAGCTCTCATAGCCGTCAGAGGGCTGATGAAAGATATGTCAGTTTCCATTGCATGGCCAAGTCGAATTGCCCTGAGAAATCAGCAATCCCCAATGATGCCCATCATATTGATCAGGGTCAACAGTATCACCAAACCTACCAATGTATTATATGGGCTAGTGTAGGTATCCGGTTTTTGTAGCAATACATACACTCAGGTAGCTAGAAATGAAGGTAGCCTGATGAGATTTGTTCGTGATCTGGGCATGATTTTACTTCCTTTTTTACATTATTTATTTTCAAGGGTGTCTGTGGCACATCTATCTGTTTGTAACAATATAGTTTATTGGAATTCGTGATTTAATTTGTATTATAGGAAAACCTAACTAAGGGTTATTTGGGTGTGACAGTTTTCCACCCTTTTGTTTTGTTACTGGTGAGAGAGTGGTCAGTTTTAATGTAAGTTTGATTTTGTGTCGTTTTTGTTTGTCATTCTACATATATTGAAGTCTACAATTTTCCCATGTAAGTGGTCTATATATAGTCACATTTGCTAGTATAGGCATCCTTGAGGAGAGCGAGCAATATGTGGGCTGATACATACAGATGCAAAGCTAAAATTCTACTTGTATATTACTATTTCCTTCCTATGGCTGGACCAGAACTACAAACTTGTTTGTGCTTACAAAATGAATCTCTCAGAAATGTGACATTGGTAGTAAATTGTCCAGCAAACATAAAAAAGAACTGCAGAATATTTTATCTTTCGTAAGACTGTAAAGAGAAATACTTGTAATCAGCAGGGAGAGAAAAATGTGCCGAGTCAGGAAGTAGGTTTTTTTTTTTTTTTTTTTGAAGTAGGTAATTTAAATTAGGACCACATATTTTGCATTTATGTTCATGACTTGCACTTTTGAATACTTATTTTCTGAATTAGAAAGTTGTACACAGGACACACGAAAGCGTGTCCCTGTGCAACAGATACGAATAATACAAAGTGCGCCAAAATTATAAATGTAAACAAGTAATAATCTGATTTGAATCCTTTGCCAATTTGAAAACGGATACAAACACTACTTGTACTTTATATATTTGAATTCTTCTATGAAACTGTAATTGCCAAATAAGCTTTTACAATATTCACGAATTTGTAAAGTTGGTTACAAAAATTATCCTTAGTTTAATTAAAAAAATTGTAATAAATTGAGGAATATTTTGGTAACCTACCTTGAAGACATTGTAAAAGTCTCATTGGCAATTGCAATTCCCTTCTTCAAATTGTATTGGCAACCTTAAAAATTATTTATGAACTTGAATTCTTATTGTTATTTAACTTTTTTTTTATCTATTCTACTATATAATAGGAAAACATAGATGGTGAAACTTTTGAATTCCGAAAATACCCTTACATACTTATACTAATTAAAAATAGTTCATTAATTTTAATAAGAACAACTTAGTAATTAGGAAGACTACCCTTTGGTCTTCCTAAAGAGTCTTCCTAAACTAATTAAGAAATATTAAAATACGTGAAAGGTACGTGCACATATGCTAGTATATATAAGA
The DNA here is from genome assembly GCA_029216955.1 of Iris pallida. Lineage (NCBI taxonomy): Eukaryota > Viridiplantae > Streptophyta > Magnoliopsida > Asparagales > Iridaceae > Iris > Iris pallida. Next base: position 2,930,962 of record JANAVB010040220.1, on the reverse strand, counting down.
CCAGTCTTCTCCCGGGCTACTAGCATCAAAACCCCTTTCATTTAATCAATTTCTTGTATGCCCTTCTCTCTCCTCCTTTAGGTGTACTACCACTAAACCACTCCCTTGATAGTTACAATTTGACTGACATTATCGAGGTTTTTAATTCGTAGCTAGATGCTAATATGTATAATGTATCGCATCTCAAAAAAAAAAAGAATGCTAATATGTATCTTCACTCGTTTACATCTCTGCACTCATTTACACCTCTACGTAGAATTTTGACCTTTACAAAAGTTATCTGGGTTGGGTTAGTTTTGTGTAATAAAGTTGTTTTATTAGAAACTTATGAAACGCCAAAAGCATCATAGGTTCTATGGTGTAGTGGTTAGCACTCCAGACTTTGAATCTGGCGACCTGAGTTCGAATCTCGGTAGGACCTCAACATAATTTTGTTTTACCACTTGGTCTGTTTCTTTTCTTCTCTCTAAATGCTCTTGTTCGTCACCATTGGACCATTATGTCAATGACCTGCCATTATGTCTCCATATTTTCCCTTATTTTCCTTTCACTTGGGAAGCAATTTTCTTTCCTGTGTTTGAAGGGAAACTAGAATTGTAGAATAGTATATTTCTTCTTCTCATTTCATCATATGGCAAGGGCCATATATATAGATATAAGGGACAACCCAAGGGTCATGAGTTACATGATCCCAAGGGTCATGTGTAACTCATGACATGGTGAATAGATAAGGGTTTCATAACACTCCCCCTTATTCATCCATTTTCTTGGATCCACTTATGAAATACTTCAGGATTCAATAAACTAATGGGGTAGATACTGCTGGATCCAGAGTAAACTTAGTTTGCCTCATTAAAACCTTGGCTGTGGAAAACCCAGTGGGAAAAACCACCAGTCCTAAGGAAAAAGAGTACAATCCTATAGTTTTACTCCCCCTGATCTATACAAGCTTCAGGCTTGCAGGTCTTTTAGTTGCCTCATCCCTATTCCTCTTACAAGTTTTACAAAAGTACATCGTGGCAGTGTTTTGGTAAACAAATCTGCTAAGTTATTACAAGATTGAATTTGTTGTATTTTGACTTGTTCCTTTTCTTGAAGGTCGTGCGTCCAGAAGAATTTGGGGGATATGTGCTTCGTCTTGTCATTCTTTATGTATCCTTTCTGAAGTTGAGCTACGCATGCTGCATTATCTTCAAAAAGGGTAGTAGACTCAAGTTCACCAGTCTTCAGGCCAGTAGATGCCAAAATGTGCTGAATGACGGAGCGAAGCCAAACACACTCCTTGCTTGTTTCATGGATTGCCAGGAGTTCAGAATGGTTGGATGAGATAGCCACACTGGTCTGTTTGACGGACCTCCAGGAGATAGCCATACCACCGAAAGTAAATACAAATCCAGTTTGTGATTTCTCTGTGTGGGGATCTGATCTATAACCTGCATCTGAATAACCAAGTAAAGTGGAAGACCCACTATTCGGGTAATATAGTCCTAGGTCTATAGACCCTTGGAGGTAGCGCAGAAGATGCTTCACTCCATTCCAGTAGCGCTTTGTGGGCGCTGCACTGTATCTGGCTAATAAGTTAACTGAAAACGCTATATCAGGACGCGTACAGTTAGCTATATAGAGTAGTGCCCCAATGTCACTTAGGTAAGGTACTTCAGGACCTAATAATTCCTCCCCCTCTTCCAGTGGACGGAAAGGGTCATTCTTTACGTCCAATGATCGAACGACCATTGGTGTACTAAAGGGATGGCATTTATCCATGTGGAATTGTTTAAGTAATCTTCGTGTATATGTAGATTGGTGTAACAGGATACCACCCTTTAGGTGTTCGATCTGTAAGCCAAGACAATACTTTGTTTTCCCTAGGTCTTTCATTTCAAAAGTTGTCTTAAGGCTTTCAGATATCTCAGTGATCTCTGCAGGAGATCCAATGAGATTTAAATCATCGACATAAACGGCAACTATAACAAATCCTGTTTCCGATCTTTTTATAAAGATACACGGGCAGACTTTATCATTAGTAAATCCTTGCGTAGCAAGAAACTCACTTAGTCTGTTATACGACATTTTTCCTGATTGTTTAAGACCGTACAATGATCTTTGTAACCTCACAGAATAGGTGTCCCGAGGTCTATCTGTTTTCTCTGGTGAAATTTTATATCCTTCAGGGAGTTTCATATAGATATCTTTATCTATATTGCCATAAAGATATGCAGTCACAACGTCCATGAGCTGCATTTCTAGACTTTTCAGAGAAGAGAGGCTGATCAGGAATCTGAAGGTATTCCCATCCATGACCGGAGAATATGTTTCTTCATAATCTATTCCCGGTTTCTGGGAGAAACCTTGTGCTACAAGGCATGCTTTGTAGCGCACAACTATGTTGTGTTCATTTCTTTTTCTTGTGAAGATCCATTTATATCCCACAGGTTTTACACCTTCAGGTGTTTGGACTACAGGTCCAAAGACTTCGCGTTTCAAGAGTGAGTCCAGCTCTATTCCTATTGCCTCGTTCCACTTTGGCCAATCGCCTCTGCGTTTACATTCCGCTAGAGACCGTGGATCGATGTCATCGTCATTTTCAGTGACGTGAACGGCAATATTGAACAAAAAATCGTCGTCGACGACTGTGCTTTTTCTGTTCATTACCTCTCCAGTACGTACATAATTTAATGATATTTCTCCTGTTTGTTCCTCTTCAGGGGAAACTAGGAGGGGAGAGGTAGCTGATCTGAGCTCAGCATCCTGTGTTGGGATCTTCTTAATTTCTCCAGGGTTTTTTCTTTTACGAGGGAATTTGTCTCTCGAACCTGGTGGGCGTCCTCTTTTTAATTGAGGTATTGCCATTTCTGCTGCCGGCGGATTGCATCCATCTTTGGGGATGTCAATCCTAGCTGGCATGTTGGCAGCAGGGACGTGTGATCTGACAATCTTCTGGTTGTCAGTAAATGTATCCGGAAGTAGATGTACAGTGTTCTGAAGATGTAATATCTTCAGGATCTCATCTTCACATTGACTTGTACGCGGATCAAAATGAGACAGTTTTTGTGTCCCAAGAAATTGTCTTAGAAGCTTCTGGCTTCTTAGACTGTGTGCCCAGTTTAGGAAATAATCCTTCATCAAACTCACAGTCATCAAGACGTGCCTTACATACGTCACCCGTCAGGGGTTCTAGGTATCTAATTATAGAGGGTGAGTCAAACCCAACATAGATACCTAATCGACATTGTGGACCCATTTTGGTCCTCTGTGGGGGAGCAATGGGGACGTAAACAGCACAACCAAAAACTCTCAAATGTGAGATATTTGGAGGTGAACCATAAGCGAGCTGCATCGGAGATAGAATATGACCTCCAGAAGGCCGTATTCTAATAAGTGATGCGGCATGCAATATAGCATGACCCCAAGCTTCCACAGTCAACTGTGACTGCATCAACAATGGACGAGCAATCCATTGTAATCTCTTAATAAGAGATTCTGCTAACCCGTTCTGGGTGTGAACATGAGCTACAGGATGTTCAACTTCGATGCCAGTTGCTTGGCAATAGTCTTGAAAAACCTGTGAAGTAAATTCACCCGCATTATCAAGTCTTAATTTTTTGATATGGTTATCGGGGAAATGAGCCCGCAACTTAATTATTTGTGCCAATAGCTTAGAAAAAGCTAAGTTGCGGGTGGACAAAAGGCACACATAAGACCATTTAGTAGATGCATCGATAAGTACCATAAAGTACCTAAATGGACCACTTGCGGGGTGAATAGGTCCGCAAATGTCTCCATGAATTCTCTCTAAGAAGCTAGGAGACTCTAGTCCTACTTTCAAAATGGATGGTCTCGTTATAATTTTGCCTTGAAAACAAGGTAGACAGGAGTAATCATACTTCTGAAGAATCTTCAGGTTCTGCAGGTTGTGTCCACTGGATTGGCTTATGATTCGTTTCATCATAGCTGATCCTGGGTGACCCAGTCTATTATGCCAAAGTTTAAATTTTGGCGATGAATGACACTTCTGGTGCACAATCATGTTAGCTTCTGTTGATTGAATATGAGTATGATAAAGACCCGACGGGAGTCCCTTGAATCGTTCTAAGATAGTTTTTGAACCATCTTTTAAACGAGTAACATACAGATATTCTGCCTCATTTATTTTATTTGTTTCTAAGTGATATCCGTTTAAACGAATGTCCTTGAAACTTATGAGGTTCCTATTTGATTTAGGAGAGAATAGTGCATCTTTTATTACTAGTCTTATTTTATTTGGGAGCAATATAATTGCTTCACCAGATCCTTCTATTATGTTTGATAGTCCTGATATCGTAATAACGGGACCGTCATAATCATATAAGCTATAAAAATAGCTTTTTTCTCGAAGGATTGTGTGCGTCAAGGCGCTGTCCACAAGGCATTCACACTTCATCTATAGATCTATGAAAAAAAACAACAACAAACCATCGTAATTAAAACAACGGTTTTGAAATACAATTTTTGTTTAAAAAAAATTCTCTTATATCGATCGACGGACCGATATAGAGAGGTCAATAAGTTGCTTGCAAAAATGCATAATTTATAAATACAATTTGAGCAAAAAAATAATATTCTGTCATCCGCTTTCGGTAGCTCTACGTGAATATGATCAGGCGGAAAAATGAGGGAGGAAGGTCACAGGGGACCAATTAAATACCAAGCCTCAAGTTCTTTCTGACATCATACCCAAATAGGTGAGCCTATTCGGAGAGACTTCGTAAAATTTTCTTTGTCAAATGTAAGAATAAATATCATTTTTCAAGAAATTTAAAAGAGAAGCATAATATGAAAATGCGGCAACAAGTTTTTAAAAGCATGAATAAGATAGTGGCTCTAGTCGAGTAGGTCGTCGTTCTCGAAGTCTTCCGTCGAGAACTGAGTAGACGGCTGCTTTTCTACCAGATTTGTTTCAACTTGAGACTTCTGGCTCGCTTGATATAGATTTTGTAGATGTCGCGGGGTGCGACAGTTTCTGGACCAGTCCAGTCATGCCACATTTGTGGCATTTGTCCTCCCAATTTTTCTTGGGAATGGACATCAGTTCTGTGGTCTTCTTCCACTTTTTCTTTGCCCCACTTTTGTTGCTCTAGGGATGAAAGTTGTTCTGGGATGGACTTCTGGCCGGCCTCTTATGGGCATTCCCCATGTTAGATCTGTCCTTATTTTTCTTCTGCTTCTTGGAAGAAAAATGAGCTTCTGGAAGAGGAGCTGAGCCTGCAGGGCGTAGGTTATGAGTGGCCAAGAGAAGTTCTCTGTTTTGCTCTGCCATCATCAGGGTGGAGTGCAATTCAGAGTACTTTGTGAACTTTCGTTCACGGTACTGTTGCATGAGGATTGCGTCCTTCTCGTGGAAGGATGTATAAGTTTTTTTCAACATGCGATACTCCGAGACTTCTTCACCACACAACTTCAGGCGTGAGGTGATATTCTGGAGAGCTGAGTTGTACTCAGCTACGGACTTAAAGTCCTGAAGTCGAAGGTTTTCCAACTCATACCTTGCACGTGGGAGGATTACATCTTTTTGATGTTTATAGCGGTCCTCCAGTGCAGTCCACAATTCCTTTGGGTCTTCTACAGTGAGGTATTCGGCCTTCAGGGTCCGATCAATGTGTCTCCTGATGTAGATAATGGCTTTCGCCTTATCTATATCAGAGACTTTCACTGTAGAAACAACCACAGCAGTGTCTGCTGTATTTCCCGTACCAGTGGCCGGAGCCGATGGAAGAGGAGTTGAAATTGTGGCTAATAAGCCCTGGGCACGTAAGTGGAACTTCAGGTCCACGTGTCAGCTCAAATAATTTTTTCCAGCAGCATCTAGTACTTCGAAATCGACACTCGCTATTTTGGCCATTTTATCTCTCATGTGAAAAACATGCATAAATTAAAATTAAATATTTATGCATAATCATAAATGTTACAGAGCTCATAAAAAATACCACGGTGCTTAATAAAACAGTTCAGTCCATAAGCTAATATGCAATCTGTCAATATTATAGTTTTTTTTTTTTTGGCAAAAGGTGCAACTTGATCAAATAAAGATCAAGCACAAATTATTTTGTCAAACCAGCATGTACCAATACATTCAGTTAGATGCGGCAGTTTGTAGTCCTTGAAACCCAAAAAAAAAAAAAATCGATGTTTACAAAAGTAATGAGCATCCCATTAAAAATAGGAGAGACGAATTGCATTAGTACGAATCTCTCGTTTGACTGAGGAAGATAAAATATATGTGCACTTAATCCTTGTATAATCTTAGCCAGAAAATTTGTGTAGTTCTAAATGTTACAATTGATTTCCTTTAGGAAAGCAAACCGAAACACTATAAGACATACAATATGGGAAGAGTTTCATTACTTCCCATTATGCATATTAAAATAAAGAATATTGATTTTGAAAAAAAAGGAATTCAGGTTCTGTAAAATACAGATTAGCATCAAACATTTCCATCTAAAATAAAACTTATGTACTAAAGTAATGTTTTCATCTACGGACAAATGAAAAACTGGTAGTCCATGAGTTGATGCCACTCAACAAGTATGATCCATATTGAATGTACAGAATACATGATGCATATGTAGCTCTTTGGTTCTATGTAAGATTTGCCTATCTGTTTGAAGGCAAATAAGATACTAACAGAAGCAACTATTTTGTTTCTAAGAAGCAAATTCGTTAACAGAACAAAACCAATAATTTGTTTTAAGAAGTGTTACCAGCCTCTGGTCAGATCGACTAGGGGAAAAGGAAGGATAACGTCGAGATCTGGACGTCGATTCTCCTTGCTTCAGCAATCGTGCTGATAACGTGTTTGAAGGGAAACTAGAATTGTAGAATAGTATATTTCTTCTTCTCATTTCATCATATGGCCCTTGGGGTCATGTGTAACTCATGACATAATGGTGAATAGATAAGGGTTTCATAACATCCTGCTCATTTTTTGCATCCAAACACAAAAAATAATTTTTCGCATCCAAACACACAAAATGAACGGACTTTCCTTTCCCAAGACCATATCGTGATTTCGCGAACCAAATAAAGCCCAAGCATTGTTCTAGCAATTTTCTCTTAAAAACCAAAGAAACAACATGCATGAAATTACAAGACACGGGCTCCCCTCACAAAGGGGAATGTACAAGTTTCCGACTCGATATGCATCTGTACAGAAGGAAAATAAAACCATACATGTATGGGAGCCATATCAACAGTATGTCACGGACTTGTTGATAGACCTCAAGCCTTTTAACACATCCGTTTTGCCACAACTAACACAAAAAAAACTTTGAATTCTGAAGCACTTCGAACAGAACTAGACAGCAGTGAGAAATCTCAGCAATATGATAACTTCGAAATCATGCCAGTCCTGTTTTAATGCTGAGTTCCTGCAGCCATGACCTTGTCGTATATCAGATTTCCGGTCCTGGTCGACTCGGGGTAGCAAATGACACGATCTTTGCACGTTATAAACAAATGATCGGCAAACCTTGACGAAAATTCAGGTACTGCTCTACACGGACAAGGACATCTCGAGTCCATATTTTGGCATGAATCAAGCAACTGCAAACAATCCTGTGCTTAACCAGAGAAACGCTTCCTCACAAAAGTGCCACGAGGATCATATTGCTCCAACATTGTACAGTATTAACAAATTAACATCACAGCCCCAAATCCTGATGAGTAGAAATTAAACAGAAAGGTGTTTGGAAGACATTCTTCATCCTGATGCGGCCGTTTTCCCATCATATTTACCGAGATGAGAGCTAGGAAACCCATAAGTTATACATCCCATGCAACTGGCAGAAATTGGTTGATTTTAAGGACATCAAGTACATCTCTCTCAGCTTCCCATGATCCCCAACTTTATTTGAAGTTGACGTCTGTCCAGCAGCTCCAGCTTTGTTAACTGCAAGCGATGCAGAAAGCATACGCTTCAGCAGTGCCTGCAGCTGATTCCAAAATTTCATTCCAACATCAGGATCGTGATTGAACTTGCAGTCTTCATTCTCTTCAACTACCTGACGACCATCCAGTAGGTGGAGTAAGGCTGCTTCCAGCATCTGCATCATAGGGGGTTTTAGAGGAAGCACAGAAAGATTCCATCACATTTATCACTTGTGCAAGTGTAGGAATAAATAAAAACATCCAAAAAAGCAGGACAAGTGAGAAGAAAGAGAATGAAAGAAGAAACGTCTTTACAATCGTGGAAAAACATTTTGTGATGCTCATGGCCTATGCAATGTGCATGCTTCATTTGACTGATTCCTCGGAGTTGGAGGTCATGCATAACCAAGTGGCTTCCTTATTTGCTGTGTAGACTGCCGGTCTCTCTTGTGTATATATTATATAATTTCCTTCCTCAGAAGGTTGTTGTTAGTGGTTTGAGGTCAAGCTAAAGTCTACAAACCTAGCATTAGTCATTGAGGAATCAGGCTCGGTCAGCAAACCCAAGGTACATTGTTGGGAGAATTGAGTTTATGAACACAATGCTAAGAATTAAGAAATTTTCACTTTGATTGACCCCAATCCTAACCCATTGTAAACTCGCCATTAATTATTCACTTTGATTTTCCTTGATGCATGGGTTAGGTATCCAATCAACTTGATTAGGATGTGTAGAAAATGATGCAAGGTATTGAACATGGATTGGACGACCGAGATGATCTATATATACTCTTGCTATTGTCTTGTATAAACACTCTTGCTATTGTCTTGTATAAACACTCTTCAAGCACCCATTGTCTACCAGAGTCTCCCTCCTTCAGTTAGCTCATCTGGATACATCGCCAGCTTCCGAGTTTGATACACCTGCATAGGATACAGGGGGTAGAAAAAGGGGGAGGCACCGACAACAGAGGACACAGGGAAGGAGCTATGCAGTTAAAAACAGTTTTTTCATAATAACGGTCCAGTAGAGTTATTGATATATCACCGATATATCGAATTTATAACGGTAAATATTGGTTTGAATTTTTAACACAATTTTTATATATGAACAACACACATAATAGTTATCTATTATAAAATATGCAAGAAGAGTTTCTTAAAGCATTAAAACTAAAAGGTTCAACCCAAACCAACATTACAATATAAAAAGTACCACTTCAAAACGGTTCAACTAATATGAAAACAAAAAAGATCTCAATTCAACTTTCTAAATTTCAACATCTATTAATCTTCATTAGCCTCAACTTCAACTTAATTTTCTTCGTTTTCACCATCATCATCTTCTCCACCTTCTTCCCTAGTTTGTTCATCTTCATCTTCTTCATCCTCCATATATTCATCATCGTGAACAAGTGAGGAGAGTGAATCTGTAAAAACTCGTGACCTTGTACTTCTTGTGGTTGGTCCTTCAACATCATCGGCACCCATCGAAGCACGAACATCTATTATAAAATATGCAAGAAGAGTTTTTTTTTCCTCTCTCTCTCTCTCTCTCTCTCTCACCCCTTTGTGTTTTAACTAAACCTAACTGTGATACATCGGTTTTTTCAAAACCGACATATCAGTATATATCGGTCATATCGGCCGATAATATCGGTACCGATATTTGACCGATTTTTTCCAAAAATAATCGATTTCGAACCGATACCGTTATATATCGGTTATACAACCACGGTTTTTAACTGCATAGGGAAGGAGGAAGTAAAGGGGCAGAGGTGGAAGGAAGAGAAAAAGAAAGATAAGAAAGGGGAGACAAGAAACCATAAACCTTCTAGTTTTGAACCCACATTTGACTAAGTGTTGAGTTGTTAAACCTGATCGCAGCTAAAACTTACAATGAAGCTATAAATTCTGATCAGATGAAACTAGCATCATGTAGCCTACTATATCACAATGCTATATCACAAGAAAGTTTAGAGAAGTTACTGTGTTCGAATGAAATGTGTTCCAGAGGCTCAAAGAAATGGTTGATAGCTCCATGAGGATATTAAGATGCATAGCAGGATGCGTCTTTGGACCATAGAAAGCTATGGACTTCTGCCAATGCTTCTCCGCCAGAGAAGCATACCACTTAGCCTTCTGACGGTTGTTTTCATTATTTGAAAGGTTAACTTGTTTCTGATCCAAATCCAAAAACTTCAAACAAGTGTCTCTGTGGTAGCAAGCAAGTTGGAAGTGAGCAAAGGCAGCCTCCTGTTTGCGCACGTCACCCAAAGATTCATATGTAGACAAAGCCTCCCTAAAAGCATCACTGGCGGATATATCAGGCTTTCTTAGGTCTTTAGGTTTCCCATCACTATAAAAGTGCTGTGAGTATATTCTTTCATTACCCTCTGATGGAATGCTTTCTCCAGCCAACAGCATTCCAAGCTTCAGGTATGTGTGAGCAAATTGCGTATGCACCTCAAGCAGCAAAGAATCAGGCACATCACCAGCTGAAGCTAGTTCTGTCATTGCAGCTCTATAGTACCTAAGTGATTCAAAGTATTCCAGTTTTGCGGTTTTGCGAGCTTGCTTATATGCATTCTGAAGGATGTCATGCATTTTAAGTTCACTCATCTTGGTTACCAGTTCCTCAGCTATTGCTCTTCTACCATGACCTAGATTACAGTTGATCAGTATGATATTTGTATGGTCTGAAACTTCTTTAAATGCCTTTATAGCATCAGCAAAGGCAATTTCAGCAGCAGGCAAATTTCCCATCTCCAATCTGTAACGTCCTAGTTCATTACACACCCATCCCTTCTTCTTTACAACAGAATGCAGTTCTTCAGAACCGAAGGAAGAGACACCAAATGCTTTCCTAGCTTCATCATAACATGCTATAGCAGCTGAAAGATTGCTCTCTGCATTAGCAGATTTAGAACTCTCAAGATATTTAAAAATACCTCCACATCTCGACTCAGATTTAGTGGATGGTTCAAAGCTGGCTGCATCTCTTGAAAAGCCTGTTGTGTCAGCCTTCATGACATCTTCCTTAGCTACATTATCAGCAGCTGCTGGACTTTCTTCAAGGCTGCTTGCTGCAACATGTACAATGTTAGCAGCTGCTGATTTTCCATTAAACTTATCTGCTAGACCAACATTTGTATCTACTTTCGTACTGTTCTGCAACCGCTCAACTTCATCACTACTAGCAGATCTTAATTTGGACGAACAATTAACATCAAATGGCTGCTCTGACATTGAGTGGTAGGATTTCTTCATATTTAACTTTCTACTCTGTTTTCTGCTATAAGATGGGGAAGCAACTCCAGTGCTACTGCTAGCACTGTTATTACTGCTTATTCTGTCACTCTGGCAGCTGCAGTTTATCAGAGAGCAAGAACTGCAATTGGGATTATACTGTCCCAGTTTCTTCTTAAGGCGTTTGACCTCTCTCACAACTTCATTGGACATTCGCAACTCACTGCCTGATGCTTTCCTTTCTGCTTGTACTGGGTTTTCCTTTCCCCTTGACCTGTGATACTCAACATATACATCTCCAACAAGCGACCACGCCTTGGCCCAGAATAAATAAGCAGGAGAAAACTGGTTTGTAGAGAAACCTTCAAATATATCAGGGCCTAAGTCTTTCGCATCATCTATTGACACATCCACCTCCATTCCGTCGTTCACATTCAACTGAGATGATGAACCACTGACCATAGACGAGATGAACCGTGCATCCTCGAGATGTTGGGGCATTGAGCCATAAACTAAACATGCTAATTCTACAACCTTAAGAGCTCGATCCAATTGCTGGTCTTCCTTGTAGGCTTCTCCAAGAGCCAAATATGATTCCCCCAGCAAAAGAACAAGATTCCACATCTTATGATCCAATTTGGATTTTGGAAGCCATTGCCGTATGTCACAAACTTCAATGCAGTCAGGGTCACCGCATGCACACAAAGAGTAGCTATTAGAAGATCTATTGTGGATCATATATCCTTGGTCAACCATATCACCTTGAGCATTCTGGAGTTGACGCTTGAACCTGAGAGATTTGATAGCTTGGGAGACGTGATGTATTGCAGCTAACTTAGAGGATACCGGATCAGTAACAGTTCTAACCACATGAGTGGAGTTTTCAGAGATCTGGCACATATCCAAACTGTCATGTGTTTTGGAATTAGAGTTAACTTCTGTAAGATCAATCACTTCTGTGGAGGATGACATGGTACATGAGTCTGCTTCCAACTTCAAACCAGATGTTTCTAGTCCTGAACTTGGAATAACCGACCCATCTTTGGTGGAAGTAACATTTTCAGCAGCTTGAGATGGAACCATATCTTGGGCCGTTGACGTGAACATTCCTAAAGAAAATTCTGAGGATTCATCTTCCAAATCAGTAACTGTGACTTCAGATCCTAGAAGGAAAGACTCTGATGTTAACTCAAGTTCTTCATAACATTTCAAGATCAGTCTGGCAAACTGTTCGTGAGCATATGCACGGACCACCTAACAAAAGTTTCCACAGAAAACAGTCAAAAAAAGGATATCGTGACAGGAATCATGGCATAGCAAAAATGACACTTACCAGGTGATCCTGCTCACGGAGGAAGTCCAGACATTTTTTGAAAAACTTTGCACATTTAACTCTGTTATCAGGTGCCTGCAGCAATAGAATTGGAAACCAACCGCTTCTCATTTACAGTAACGAAAATAGTATCAGAAGCATAAATATAAAACTTACAAGTTCCCTATATTTTTTTACCTTTGAAAGTGATAACCTATGAGCAACACGGTAAAGGAGAGTCCCAAGCAAGAACAAAGAATCCTTTCTGCCTCTATGCATTAAGGACGGCAAGGAATTACAACCTTTATCATGATCATCATCTGAATGATTCTTTGGCATGACAGATAGATCAAAGAGCTGTATAACATCCTCTCCTGCACTTTTATAGAGCTGTAAAATACAAAATCAAGAATCTAACATGACCATCAAGCCTCGTTCATACTACTTATAATACAATAGTATGAGATGAGTATCTACCATCATAAAGCTGCAACATAAATTCAATAATCGGAAGAACCTTAACCACAACACAAAATCTTGCAATCACCTTCTATGATTATGGAGCTTGAATACAAAAAAATCGAGAACCTAAACTACAAAAGTTACAATTCTGAACCATAATGGCAGGAGATATACCTAGGAGATAGACTTCATATCTAAGAATACTAGATCAACCGCCATTAGGTAAGCTATAATAGTATCTAAGAAGTTTGAACTTAAAAGGTTCAACTAAGTAGGCACCAGGATCTCCTATACAGAATTCACCAATTGTAATTCCAGACTCCACGATGTAATACTAGGAAAATGTCATAAAATCATATAGAATCAAGAAACTCTCCAAGGACAACAAAGAAACCAACCGAAATTCTAGTTAAAAAGGAACCGGGAACCACAGACACTTTGAAGAACCTATGAATCTAAGATAACTAAATTTGAGTTTAATAACAAATATTGTGTACAGAACCAAGATGCCAAAGCCATAAAAACTAGAACAAAGGCACTGTACATGTGGGATCAGATACAATAATATCCTATGATGTTAACACCCCGTCTATGCAGTAGGACCTTGTCTAGAAATTATGTTGACCACATAATTAAGAATATTATCAATACACATATGTAATTTTTAGTGCAACACAGAATAGAGAACGGAATCAAATGATACATAAACATATGAAGTACAACATATTGCAGTCTCTTAGAATCAAAATAAAAGAGAAAAATATGTACAATACAACAAGAGAGATAGAAAAGGCGACCTAGCAGGTGCTGACGGAACTAGAAAGCAATAAACAATTTGCAATTGTAGATGAGCAGCAAAACTCAAAGCAGTTGTAGGGAATACATAAGTGTTCTTACCCAGTAAGCACCAGGATCTTGCTTGCAGTTATCCTGGAGAAACCTTAACACAGAGAGACCATTTTGCTCGACAACTTGTGGATGAAATGCCGGAATACCATCCTCTGAGATGCCCTTCAGTAGAAATATATCATCTGTTTTTAAAAGCTCGTACCCTTGAACTACACCATTATCATGGTAACAGATAGCCACCTCAGGCACACTAGCCATAACATTGTCAAGCCAGGCTTCTAGCCATGTCAATGGTGTGACCTGTCAAATTGAACTGATAAATATCAAATATATCCCATAAAACAAGGCTAGAATATCCAGTAATGCTTTTTGTTACCTGTCTTGCAACATCCCACAGGTGCAGGCTAACGGCTACATATTTCTCATTGCTAAATATTAGTAAATCACTGCCCAAAAGCATCCGGAAGTTGTGAAATTGCCAAAATAAGACCCTCAAGAAACTATCATTACCAACTCTCTTAAACTTATCTGAATCTTGCACTGAGCATCTGGGCTTTTCCCCAACTTCAGAATTTCTATTGACAGATTCTGGATTTTTACTTGTTTGCTTGTTCTGTTTGGCACCCCAGAAGTATTTGTCACGGCTTGCTTGCGTAGACTTTCGACTGCCACTGACATTCTTATTAAGGAATTGAGACTTACTAGCATGTGAACTAGTAGAAGATACAAAAGAAGCCTCACTGCTAGTTAAATGTCCTGGCAACATAGTTGAATTTGATGGCTTCTCTGATGATAGATTGTGAGTTGGTGGACAATCACAAGCCTCCGCTCTTACTGAGTGCATGGCAAAGTTTAAGAAAATAGAAGGATCTGATCCCTTAGATTGGTTGTTCTGTCTACGGAATATTTTTTCTCCTTCCTCAACATCAAGGCTGATTTGGTAATAAAAGTTTGGAGTGAGAAAAACATTATAAACTACAATACTGCAATTGCAAAATAATTAAACAGCATACCCTGTATTCAGGATAAGAGTGTCTCCTACGCGATGAACTGCAATGGATAATTGGGCCTTGGAGTAAGGTATTTTAAAAATCTGTTTCAAGATGTCAGTTGGAGCAACCACGTCAATTTCATCTCCATATTCTGTTAAACCAGATACAGCAAGTGCCTCACATTTCCGGGATAGATTTTGGCTAGTGAGACCGCTTTCCCAATACGGCACTGTTAAAAGAATATTAATAAGTTGCATCAAAATGGACAAAGATGAAAGTAACTGCATGAATGTCAGTATTTTCATGTAACTACAAACATATAGAAGGCTGAGAGCTGTGTACATGAATTAACTTGTAACATAACTATCAAGAATTATGTGACAGTATGCTGACCCCATTTCAGTTTAATGATAGCAGAAGGCAAATCTCAAAGAGTGGAGTAAACATAGGTAAACAAATTCCTTCTAGACATGAATTTATGGTAAAATAGCAAATAGCTTCAAATTCTGAGATACTATAGTGGTTTAAAGCTTACTTCACTCTACTATAGTCTATTATCGTTGTTTCATACATACCTTTTTCAATACTGTACGCTTATGAGAAACATCGAATAGTCTGGTTACACTCAGCATTAGGACTTGTCTACCTACTTATCCAAGATCTTTAAATGTACTGGGAGACTCACACTTAAATCGACTAGATGAGTTATTTAAAAGCAGTTGAAACATCCAGCCAGGGTCTTGATTAGGCAAGCAGGTATAAGCTTTTCAAATTAGATAATAATAAAAAAAACATTAATTATCTATTTGCAGAGTGTGCTGAAGTAGAGATTGATATATGAAGAGGTCCTTAAGAGACAGTGATATAACATGATTTTCTAGGTTAGAAGTTACTGAGGAAAAATGTTAGACAGCTAAGAGAAATAACATGATTTTCAAGGATAGAAGTTACCGAGGAAAAAACATTAGACAACTAAGAGAGAAGAAAACATGGATTAGATATCAAAGAGGAAGCAAACTCCGTTCACAAAAGTCTTTCAAGGGCCTAAGACTGCTAGAAACCTCTGACTCGCAATCACATTTATTGCCCAAACCCTTGGTCCCTTGCTATGTGACAAACCTAAATATATCTCCCACAAAAATTTTAAAATGAAAATATTAACCACTTACTACTCTCAATTAAACAAACTTGTGAAAATTGGGCTTTCTGTCGAATACTACACTAACAAGCATACTTGACCCTTAAAACTCCACTTTTTGCTTGTCTTCAATTATATCCAAATAAAATTTATAAAAAAATCTACACCAGATATCCAAAAAATTCGAACCTCTTCTCTTGCAAATAACTCATTACTATGATGAACAATCAATTAGTATCATAAAAGTTGCTAAAGTTTAAAAAACCCAACAACAAAAAACTAATTGAACCAACTAAGACCTACCCAGACCATATGATGTGTACTAAATAAGGATTAGGCATCTAGTTTACAAGAATACTATTCATATCCATGGCCTCCACTCTACACTGCACATATATATAACTAAAATTAAGAAGAAATCAAAATCGACATAAGAAGAAATCAAAATCGACAAGAGAACACATTTCCGATTCAAATAAATAAAAACGCCCAACTACATTATCTTTGACTCCTAGAGTCACACAAGGCAATATGTTCCAAGATTCCCCTCCTTGAGGAGTCCTTGCCAAGCCATAGTTTCCTATGGTTCTTCATAATCTTTGACTCCTAGAGTCACACAAGGCAATATGTTCCAAGATTCCCCTCCTTGAGGAGTCCTTGCCAAGCCATAGTTTCCTATGGTTCTTCCTTCCCTGTAGCTGAGACTCTGAATCAGCTCATGATCACTGAAAAATCACCTCCACCCCAACCCCACCCCAAAAAAAAAAAAAAGCTTGACAGTGGTGTTCCAATATAAATTAGTGACACGCTAGGGTACCCCAATTTCAATGTCCTGTTTGTGTCACCGTGTTCGTACTGTCTCGTGTCATATTAGTGTCAGTGCAACATAAGCTCCTGTGCAATGAATCGCAGTACCAACAAATCCCAAAAGTTGAATGGGAAATCTCTAAGGATATTAGAAACAACAAATATAGAAGATAGAACTCAGGGTCCTCAATAGACAACTACTACAGACAGATAGGATAGAACTTAGAAGCCAAAAGCGGAGGTGGGAGCGGAAGCAGGGGAGCTTGACTACTTAGAAGAGTCTAAAGTTGGAGACGTGTGGGAACGTGCGCTAATAAATTGTTTATGTTTATTAATTATTATTATCAAAGTTTATGCATATCTTAATCTTTAGTTCAGTTCAAAGTTAGAGAGTGACCATTCGCATGGTGATGTTTATGACGACAATGTAAGTAATTCTTAGTTTTTTGTTATTTTGATGAAGGTGTATTAAAAATCCTCCAACTTTCTTTCCAAAATATCTCCTCCTTTAAAATTTTGGTCCTCTTATGGGAAGTGCTCATGTCGTTGGGGAAACGTACTTCCGCCGTCGGGGAACCAAACAAACTCCCAAGTCTCTCCTAAGTAACAACCGCCGAATCGAAATTCTTACTGAGATTTGTTTGCCTCCTAGGAGATTCTAGCTTCTACAAGAGAGAACTCAAGGTTCTCAACAGACAACCACTACACATAGATAGCCTATTGTCCAATTATCATTATCGACGTCATGAACAGCACTTCTACAGTGTTGGTGAAGGACCCATTCTATGGGTTAAGATCTGGATTCACACAGTATCTACTTTTTTGTAAAATTTGTTTAACATGTGTGTCGTAGATATTGAACATGGTTTGCATACTGTGTTAAAGTCCCTGCCTATGTTGTCAATCTTGTGCGGTAAACATTACAAATAGTACAATGTTATACAATATAAAAGATTTTCATACAGATCGTATAGGTGTATTGAATGGGGCAAAATCACGTGATATATTTTTGTATTGTCCAATTCCGATAAGATACATCTTTTTGTTTTCTCTCTCAATGTTTTATTACCTTTTATATTTTTCTTTCCCTGGTTATTGACTTCCCTCATCCTTTGTCTTTTGGAATCATTTTGCGCTTTTCTTTCGAACGCTTCATTGACTGTTGTTTCTATTATCGGCCTTGGGGTGTTAAGTGGATAGATTATGGATGTTAATCTAACGTGTGTTGTTTTAGTTGCTCTTTTTATTTGTCAAATATTTTCCAATATATTTGCTAGTGGGACAAATATATCTTACTATATATGTATCGCGATTCGACAACATAGTTTTTTTGCCACAAAAGCTCTAATGTTTACTTACATTATTCAACAACATTTTACCGTCATTAATTAGCTATTGAAGATCCTAACAAGAGAACAATAGAATTATTGTAATTTTTATGCCATAAAAGCTTTCAAGGTCACTCCTTTATGCTACTTCCTGTCTTCCTCCGCTCATATTCTTGGTGTTTCCTCTTGAAAATACTGTGTACTTGTAATTCTAACATCAACCAAGTATAAAGCTAACCTCCGGTGTTCTTAGACTCGCCGGCGCCCGCCGCGGCGGCCGCGAAGGCCTTCTGGTCGCGGTCGGAGAGCAGCGGGAGGGTGTTGAGGTCGGTCTCCGTCGGCAACATCTGGTATCGCGGTGCTCCGATCCTTTAAAAAAAAAAAAAAAAAAACCCTAAAATCATAAGCAGCAGCAGCAACAACATCAATCAACCCAAATCCAAAGGAACCGGTGAGAGAAATTACGTGAGAGGGGAAGGGACGAGAGCGGACTGGGAGAGCGGGAAGTCGTTGAGGACGGGGACGGGCAGGGTTCCGCAGAGGAAGCCCACCGGCTTCGCCTTGGCTATCTCCAGCTTTCCTACGCACTGTAGCTGTCCGGAATCCTCCATTGGAGCTCCTCTTCTTCTTCTTCTTCTTCTTCTTCTTCTTCCTGGTGGCAAAATCAGGGTTTTTGATTTGGGATTTTCTTTTCTTCTTCCAATTTCTGTGTGCTCTTTTTTTTTTCTCTACTGAAGATCCAGAAGGTTCTGCATGACTACTAATAACACCAAAAAGAAAGGCAATTGATAAAGGCACTGCATAATTTGATCGGGGCTAGCCCATTTGTAAGTTTGTGTTATTTACAAGTTTGCCATTGAAAAAATTTATTAGGGCTAGCCCACTCTTTAGTATAAAAGTCACTTTTTTTTTTCCTATTTTTTTCCTCTTCTTCTTCCTTAACCCATCCAAGAAGAAGAAGAAGAACAACAACAACAACAACAACAACAACAACAACAAAAATGTTAAACCCTAATATTGGTGGAAATCCTAATATTGTTATCCCTAATTTTTTTCTCATTTCCAATTTCGATGGCACCCAAAGGCTCCTCATAATATACGAACCATAATATGGGAGGAAACCCCAATATTGCTGTTCAACTATTGCAAACAAGGACTGTCCAATTTTCTGGCAGTCCTACAAATTGACTGGACTGCCAGAAGACTGGACAGTCCTAAGTCACAGCATGTGAAACAAAGGACTGTCCATTTTTCTGGCAGTCCTTACAGTATGTAGGACTGTCCAGTTTTCTGGCAGTCCTTAATACAGTAAGGACTGCCAGAAAAATGGGCAGTCCTTTGTTTCACATGTTGTGACTTAGGACTGTCCAGTTTTCTGGCAGTCCATTCAGTTTGTAGGACTGCCAGAAAATTGGGCAGGCCTTTGCAATTACCACTAGAATCGGTACCACGTTGCAGAAAGCATCTGCATACAATTGGAATCATTAGGATCCTCCGTTGAATAATAATAGCTAGGCCTACTGGTTTTCTAGATCTATTGTTTTGTATTGCAGTCCTGACACCATATTGATACTTTCATCGCATACTATTCACATTAGAAACTATTGTAGGTAAACATTAGAATTCCAGATTATTCTATAAAAAGGAGAAATTATATTATTTTTCCATAACACTGACCAAGAAAGCTAAATACCAACATCAGTTCCATATATATATACCATCAAAAATGGGCTATAGACAATTGTGTAGTTGTGTTTAATTTAAATGGATAATTTTCCACTCCGAATGTAGTTTAATTCAAATGGGCTACAGACAATTGAAATAAACAATGTAATGGATGCTTGAATTTTTCAATTTAATTTCTAGGATTTTGGAAACAAATAGAGAAAGAATTTGGGTGCCATCGATCTTCTTGAGAAAAAAAATTTGGAAGAAAAGGGGAAGAAGAAGAGAAAATTTCTAGGGTGGAAGAAATTTCTAGAAATTTTCAAATTAACTTCTTGCTTGGAGATGGAGAAATGGTGGAGGAGAAGAGGAATAAGAAGAAGAAGAGAGGAGTTAGGGTTTAGGAAGAGAGAGAAACATTTTTGCAAATGAGAGGGAAAATTTGGGTTTGGAGAAATTTTACTTTGGGACAGCCCTAGATAAAAAAAATGGGCTGTCCTGAGTAAAACCCCAAAAAAATTGGGTTAGCCCCAATCCGGGCTAGCCCCGATCAAAAAAGGCAGTGCCTTTATCAATTGCCAAAAGAAAAGAGAAAATAAATATAATTATTGTAATTTCTATTAAATTCACGTAAAATAATTTTTTTTACCCGATCTTATTAAACAGTTTAAATAAAAAATTTCTACCTGTTGACTATATAGTTAGAAAATTATCTACAAAATGGCTTGTGTGGAATAAAAAATACCACTTGTCATATTGTTATTGTGATGAACATTTCACCTAGAGTCACGACCCGCACCCTGTGTAGGGGCACGAGAAGTGGGTACGTCCAGCCTACGCCGCAGTGTCGACGGTAGAACGCTGTCCTAGGTTGCTAACTAATCTCATGCAGTGTATATAAAGTACTTGCCAAGATCTCAACTTCGAAGGGAGGACAAGTAAAAGATATGATATACTCAATCACAGTCTAAGCACGATAAGATAACACAGAGATCTAGATACCAACTAACAACAACAGAAATTAAACTACTAAAATAATAACAACAATGTCTCAAACAAACTCTAATACAACTCAATATCTCAAGTTTAATACAACAAGCTCAAAACATGAAAGCTAAGTAAGTCTACTAGCTAAACTCCTGAATCACTCCTGAGAGTCGGAACCAAAGGTAGTTAATCCCTCGCCAGGTCCATGGTAAGTAGGGCATGTGTCGTCAGGAGTATCATCTGTAATATTTTCAACAGGTCCAATCAGGACAGGAACGAGCACATCTCATCTAGAAATCCCAAGTAAATGACAAAGACTATAAAACAGTTTTTAGACAGTTATACAGATGAGCATGGCAGTTTTATACAGATAATGATGTAGAGAAACAGTGAGGGTACAAGGAAAGTAAAGTAACTAACAAGAGAAGAAATCATGGCAAAGAAGACTGTAGTAAACTAGCTGAACTAGAATAACATGGTATAAGTCCAGACAGTATAAAATGTAATCCCAGTGTGAGTCCAGTCCATATAATCCAATACTAGATGATTCCAGTACAAGATGAGTCCAGTAAAAATGAGTCCAGAAGTGATCCATGATTCCAGGGTAAGTCCAGACTATACTCTAACAGTGTGTTTTAAAATACTGAGATCAACATGTAAACGGCTAGGGGTAATCAGGCACATCACACACTCGGCCAAGTGTGGGATGGCTAGCATTCCAGAATAGTTCCAAGGGAGGTGGTTCCAGATTTTAGGTATGTTCACATGTCTACTCAAGTATTTCCCCGCCCACAAATGAATCCATAATCCAACACTACAACCAGTATGAGTCCAGCCAATGATTCCAGAAATGATTCCAGTAGGGTGATGCCAGTAGTGATTCCAGATATAGAGGCCAGACATGAATAAATGAGTGTCGCATGTAATGGGTCCAGCAATACCAATCGTATTTGTACAGAGAATCACATATAGCTAACTAGAACTGAAATACAGTAAATGACAAGTAATGAAAGAACTATCAGAGAATGTACTCGCCTGACACTCTGGAAGAGTAGTGTAATATCAGATGTCTGTACCAGGGTCACAATGTCCTAAAATAGAGCAATACAGTTATGATATGTCTAATATGAAGGTAAATGAAATCTACAATGCAATCTATATGAATTCTAAGCCAATCTAGGTCAAAGTCAAACTTGGTCAACTCTACAGTCAATCTAAGTCAAATCAAGTCATATAGGTCACAAGAAGTTTAACTAAGTCATTCAAGGTTAAACAAGGTCAAACAAGTCAAGGTTAGTCAAATCTAGGTTAAAGTCAACTCCTGGTCAACATTCTAATCAAACTAGTCAAATACTAGTCAACATGATCAATCTGGGTTAAGTCTAGGTCAAATTTAGACCAACTAAGGTTTTGGTTAATCATATACTAGTCTGTAAGATAATTAGGTCAATGGCCAACTCTAACTCAAACTCTATAAGGCTAACATGTCTTTGGATACCAAGGATTCTATACCACAAAGCTAAGGCATAACAAATCTCCTATACAAGGTATATCATACAAAATATATATATAGCACAATACCAACCTTAATCCTGTAATCAAGCTAATCCCATTCTCCAACTCAAGTCATGACTCAACTCTAAGTATTCCACTTAACCCCATACATATCTTAATTTACATAGGACTACCCATATAACTTAGGTTACTATTTACTCATATAGGTTAAACCTAAACCAACTAGTCATTAGGCTAAGGTTTAGTCAAACTTAGTCAGCTAGTCCTTCTAAGACCATCTAAGTCATTTATAGATCAATTAGGTCATTTCTAGGTCAAGGTTGACCAATAGTTGACTTTGGTCAACAATGGTCAACATTGGTCAACTTGCTAGTCAACCTAGGTCTACTAGTTAGGGTTTACTCAAACTAGTCATTCTAGGTTAGTTCAAGTCAAACTAGGTTGATTAGGTCAAGTTTGACCTAAGGTTGACCTTGGTCAACACTTGGTCAAACAAGGGGTAAACTAGTTAAGTCATGGGTATTTGGTTAATTAGGGTTAGCCCTAATGGCCATAGGCTAATAATCTTGGCCATAGGCCAATATAGGGTTCTATATAACCTATTCCTTAGCAAGTTATCTATATATACATATATCTATATATATAGATATATACTATCTATCTACTACCCAAATACCTATATGTAAATACTCTATATATATACAAAACCCACATTCACATATATATATACACTATATATGTGACCTAATACAAATATATATATATCAATATATATATACACATATATATATATATATATATATATCTATATATATAAAACTTATATATATACTATATATATATAAAGAGATGGAAGAGAGAGGGACATAGAGTGAGTGAGAGAGTGAAAGAGGGAGTGAGACAGTGAGAGAGAAGAGCAGTGAAGGCTGGACAGGGGGGGGAAGTGGTTCCCAGATTTCTGGAACCAATTCCAGGCCCCAAACACACACACACACAGAATACATATATACATACATATGTATATATATATATATAACTACACATACCCAACCAAATACTCCCAAAATTGACCCACACTCACATATACATATATACTACACATATACATACTAAAATACATTAATACAATGTATTAATTATAATAAAAATTGATTTGAAATTCGATTTCTCAAAACTGGAAAAAAACCTAATTTCTGTTAACAGTGCACAGTGCACTCAAAAATAGGTAATTCGATTTTCGTGCACTAAACCGAGCTATGGCTCGCAACCATGGGTTGGTAACTAAGGCCCCACACATACACTAGTGTCCTAGGTCACTGACACGACACCACGACACAGTTTTACGTGTCCAATCTCACAAAAACCATACTCGGGTAAACTGAGATACTGATACGCGTGCACAGCGTCGTGCACGCGTTCCACGCACTCGCGGACACACCACGAGACACGACACGTCTCGTGGTCGTGCATACGTGTAGCCCACACGTATGGCTACACGTTCCACACCCTGACACGTGTCCACGACACGCGTGGACACAGAACGAACCCCGTATCAGTCGTGAAAACACGACTGATACTCACGAGTTCGACCGCGTCGTGCAGAGATGCACACGCCTCGTGCTCGCGACACAGGACACGACGCACCACGTGCTCGTGTCCACGTGTACGCCACGTATAGGGCTTCATGCCCGTGTCACTACGAGACGCTCTAGTGTCGTGTCCACGCGACACGACACGCTCAAAGTCGAGTGTCTGTGTGTGTACACTGTGTATAGAACGACCCTTCATGAGTCGATTTCGTGTCCGACACGACACAAGCACACCCCAAATTTTGGGTACGGCTTGTCAGTCAATGCCCCTACGTGCATGCCAAATGGCAAGTGTCCAAGTGGTGTATGTGTCGAGAAAACGTGTCTAGGTAGCAGGACATATTTACAGTGTAAATGCATGTGTCCAGTGTGTTGTGTCCGAGAGCTTTGTGTCCAGTTTTGGACACGACACAAGCTCAAAATGTGCTCAGTGTATAGGGGTTAGGTTTAGCTAGGTCTAGGCTAGAATTTGGTTCAAAAACATTTGGAAAACAGTGTGTATTTTATACTATGACAGTGAGCAATTTACACTAAAATTTAATGATTTAACAAATAGGATACGTGTCCGATACAACACCAAACAACCCTAAAATTTTACAAAACCTAAAAACAGGGCTAGGGTTTACCTAGATGCATGCAATTGTGAAGAAAAACACTATATTAACAAGGTTTAGGAATAATTACCTCTTGGTGCACAAAGTCTTGAATTTCACTAAATGAGGGTGTGTATCCTCTAACCTCAACTTGTCCTTGCTTGATGAAACTTGAGTATCACACTTCCCTAGGCTCCCTTAGATTGTAGGTGACCTAATGGAGAAAACTAGAGGTTCAAATCTTGTGAAATAAAGAAGTTATGGCTAAATGAGTGGGGTAGTTTTCTAGGTTTTCTTCTAGGTTTTGATTTCACATGAACTTGGTTTTGAGATCTAAGTGTTGGTTATATAGGAAGGGGTGGCAAGGGGGGTGTTGTTGGCTGCCACACAATGGTCATGGGGGGGGGGGGTTTCAAGACTTCTAGGCTAAGAGAATGACTTTGGTGCCAAAGAATAGATCTTTTGCACAAATCAAGCATAATATCTATTAAAGGTAGTTTAGATATTTTCATTCTTTGACTAAATGAAAATATCACCCTCTAGTCATTCTAGGTTAGGGATTAACCTATAGATTAGGGTAATCTAAGTTAGGGACTCTCAAGTCACTAATCAATAATTAAAATAATAATAAAACACATAAATCCAAATAAATCCTAGAAAATTACCAAAATACCCTTTAGGCTAAAAAGTCCTAATTTGATGTTCTAAACCTATGGCTAGGCTCACATGGTCATGGCAACTCCTAGGTTAAGGAATAGCTAGGGTTTACACTAGGGTTTACTAGTAAAATCACAAAGTCACAAGTCATGACTTATGAAATAGTTTTAATATAACTAAAAATCACCAAAAATCATATCATGACTAAAACACCATTAATAAATAATAAAAATAATAAATTTTTAAAAATACCCCAATTTTAGAAAACTGGGTGTTACAAGTCTACCCTCCTTAGAAGAATTTCGTCCTCGAAATTAAGATGGTCGTACTCCTTCTAGGTCACACCCCCAGTCAATCAAAGTCAAAAGATGACATGCAATCATAGTCCTACTGGTCATGATTCTACAGTCTCAAAAAAAAGGGTAACTATGCTATCTAGCATATCACAAGCATATCCTGACAGGTACTAATGGAATCACACAACAAGATGGGAAAATAAGGACAGGAAAGACAAACCTGCTAACCCGTCACCTGCAGCGTTGGTCTCCTCGACCGTCATCGCAAAAGCTCCACCCCTCTGGTGCTGAGCTACAGGTGGCCTAGCACCCTCATAAGGAGGTGCAGCTGGACAATCTATCATCTTGTGGGCAGCAGACCCATAAAATAGACAAACCTTCAGCCTCCTCCTACAAGACTCCCAAATATGCCCTACCTTCTTGCAATACCCACAACTCTGTATCCTCTGATCCTGTCCTCGAGGCTGATGCTGAACTCTAACAGGTGCCTGCTGAATGTGAGGCCTCTTGGCCTGACCTCCACTGCTATTGGCTCCCTGAGCGTCGCGGCCCCTCTTGAGCTTCAGCTCAAGATCATCCTCAGCTGCCATCGCTCCTGTCAGGATCTCCTCAAAGGTGGCATTCCTGTCACTCTTGGTCAAGGACTTGACCTCCTTGACCAAGCCTTTCCTGAATCTTCTCGCCTTCGCTGTCTCGCTAAGGCCCTCCACAAATCTGCTCAACCGGCAAAACTCACCAGAATACTCCTCTACAGTCTGGTTCCCCTGAACCAGGTTCTCGAACTGGGTCTCCAAAGCACCGACTGCCTGATCCGGGAAAAACTTCCTCTTGAAGAGCTCTTTGAAAACTCTCCATGTCTGTCCTGGAGTGCCTACTCTCGGGTCCGTCTGATACCAGGTACGGGCAAGATCCCGCATCTGGCTGGCTGTTGCCTCTATCTGGAGTCCGGCTGGTATCTCCGCCAGTCGAAAAATCTCCTCAATGTGCTCAATCCAGTCATCAGCATAAAGAATCCCCTCTGTCCCCAAGAAGTCCCTGGGGTTCATCTTCTTGAACTCCTGAATGCCCGGAATTTTCTGCTGTCGCGGCTGTTCCAATCCTCCCTGTGGCTGGACAGCCAACCTCTCCATCGTCGCTCTAGCCAGCTGATGGACCTCATCAATGCCTCTGGTAAATGCCGTCGTCTGACGCTGCTGCTGGGTCTGCTGCGACTCTAGGAACTGCTGGAAATATGTAAACATCTGTACAGCATCCACAAGTCCAGATGGCATCTGCTGCTGGTACTCCTGCTGGTACTGCTGGTGCTGCTGAAACTGAGGCTGACGAAACTGCGGGGGAGGCATGTCTGGGGTAGCTGGGGTAGTCCTCGAAATTGGTGGAGGAGGGCTACCAAAAGTAGATACTCCTACGTGAGCAGACGTAAGGAGTGGTACAGTCCCAGCTGTAGGCTGTACTGGACGAGAAATGGCAGACCTCTCAGAATCTGCCGGCACAGAGCGATGTGACCTAGTCTCCACCATCCTGAAGACCGATCAATAAGGAAGTCAATAACGGTACAAGGATGA
This sequence comes from Iris pallida, assembly GCA_029216955.1. NCBI lineage: Eukaryota > Viridiplantae > Streptophyta > Magnoliopsida > Asparagales > Iridaceae > Iris > Iris pallida. The sequence goes on along the minus strand of JANAVB010040220.1, from coordinate 2,904,056 downwards.
CAGTATCAAGGATAATGCGAAAATAGATTATACAGATTTGAACAAAAGTCAGTAGATTCAAATCCCTGGAAATTTCCTAGTTGTGATTGAGTATCCTCTCTCTAAGCCTATTATCAAATCCTATCACAGGCTGTAGTGATACTCTAGTTCGAATACCACTACATAAACTCGAGACCTGTATGGGCCACCACTAAAAACGAGTCACGACCCGCACCCTGTATAGGGGCACGAGAAGTGGGTACGTCCAGCCTACGCCGCAGTGTCGGCGGTAGAACGCTGTCCTAGGTTGCTAACTAATCTCATGCAGTGTATATAAAGTACTTGCCAAGATCTCAACTTCGAAGGGAGGACAAGTAAAAGATATGATATACTCAATCACAGTCTAAGCACGATAAGATAACACAGAGATCTAGATACCAACTAACAACAACAGAAATTAAACTACTAAAATAATAACAACAATGTCTCAAACAAACTCTAATACAACTCAATATCTCAAGTTTAATACAACAAGCTCAAAACATGAAAGCTAAGTAAGTCTACTAGCAAAACTCCTGAATCACTCCTGAGAGTCGGAACCAAAGGTAGCTAATCCCTCGCCAGGTCCATGGTAAGTAGGGCATGTGTCGTCAGGAGTATCATCTGTAATATTTTCAACAGGTCCAATCAGGACAGGAACGAGCACATCTCATCTAGAAATCCCAAGTAAATGACAAAGACTATAAAACAGTTTTTAGACAGTTATACAGATGAGCATGGCAGTTTTATACAGATAATGATGTAGAGAAACAGTGAGGGTACAAGGAAAGTAAAGTAACTAACAAGAGAAGAAATCATGGCAAAGAAGACTGTAGTAAACTAGCTGAACTAGAATAACATGGTATAAGTCCAGACAGTATAAAATGTAATCCCAGTGTGAGTCCAGTCCATATAATCCAATACTAGATGATTCCAGTACAAGATGAGTCCAGTAAAAATGAGTCCAGAAGTGATCCATGATTCCAGGGTAAGTCCAGACTATACTCTAACAGTGTGTTTTAAAATACTGAGGTCAACATGTAAACGACTAGGGGTAATCAGGCACATCGCACACTCGGCCAAGTGTGGGATGGCTAGCATTCCAGAATAGTTCCAAGGGAGGTGGTTCCAGATTTTAGGTATGTTCACATGTCTACTCAAGTATTTCCCCGCCCACAAATGAATCCATAATCCAACACTACAACCAGTATGAGTCCAGCCAATGATTCCAGAAATGATTCCAGTAGGGTGATGCCAGTAGTGATTCCAGATATAGAGGCCAGACATGAATAAATGAGTGTCGTATGTAATGGGTCCAGCAATACCAATCGTGTTTGTACAGAGAATCACATATAGCTAACTAGAACTGAAATACAGTAAATGACAAGTAATGAAAGAACTATCAGAGAATGTACTCGCCTGACACTCTGGAAGAGTAGTGTAATATCAGATGTCTGTACCAGGGTCACAATGTCCTAAAATAGAGCAATACAGTTATGATATGTCTAATATGAAGGTAAATGAAATCTACAATGCAATCTATATGAATTCTAAGCCAATCTAGGTCAAAGTCAAACTTGGTCAACTCTACAGTCAATCTAAGTCAAATCAAGTCATATTAGGTCACAAGAAGTTTAACTAAGTCATTCAAGGTTAAACAAGGTCAAACAAGTCAAGGTTAGTCAAATCTAGGTTAAAGTCAACTCCTGGTCAACATTCTAATCAAACTAGTCAAATACTAGTCAACATGATCAATCTGGGTCAAGTCTAGGTCAAACTTAGACCAACTAAGGTTTTGGTTAATCATATACTAGTCTGTAAGATAATTAGGTCAATGGCCAACTCTAACTCAAACTCTATAAGGCTAACATGTCTTTGGATACCAAGGATTCTATACCACAAAGCTAAGGCATAACAAATCTCCTATACAAGGTATATCATACAAAATATATATATAGCACAATACCAACCTTAATCCTGTAATCAAGCTAATCCCATTCTCCAACTCAAGTCATGACTCAACTCTAAGTATTCCACTTAACCCCATACATATCTTAATTTACATAGGACTACCCATATAACTTAGGTTACTATTTACTCATATAGGTTAAACCTAAACCAACTAGTCATTAGGCTAAGGTTTAGTCAAACTTAGTCAGCTAGTCCTTCTAAGACCATCTAAGTCATTTATAGATCAATTAGGTCATTTCTAGGTCAAGGTTGACCTATAGTTGACTTTGGTCAACAATGGTCAACATTGGTCAACTTGCTAGTCAACCTAGGTCTACTAGTTAGGGTTTACTCAAACTAGTCATTCTAGGTTAGTTCAAGTCAAACTAGGTTGATTAGGTCAAGTTTGACCTAAGGTTGACCTTGGTCAACACTTGGTCAAACAAGGGGTAAACTAGTTAAGTCATGGGTATTTGGTTAATTAGGGTTAGCCCTAATGGCCATAGGCTAATAATCTTGGCCATAGGCCAATATAGGGTTCTATATAACCTATTCCTTAGCAAGTTATCTATATATACATATATCTATATATATAGATATATACTATCTATCTACTACCCAAATACCTATATGTAAATACTCTATATATATACAAAACCCACATTCACATATATATATACACTATATATGTGACCTAATACAAATATATATATATCAATATATATATACACATATATATATATATATCTATATATATAAAACTTATATATATACTATATATATATAAAGAGATGGAAGAGAGAGGGACATAGAGTGAGTGAGAGAGTGAAAGAGGGAGTGAGACAGTGAGAGAGAAGAGCAGTGAAGGCTGGACAGGGGGGGGAAGTGGTTCCCAGATTTCTGGAACCAATTCCAGGCCCCAAACACACACACACACAGAATACATATATACATACATATGTATATATATATATATAACACATACCCAACCAAATACTCCCAAAATTGACCCACACTCACATATACATATATACTACACATATACATACTAAAATACATTAATACAATGTATTAATTATAATAAAAATTGATTTGAAATTCGATTTCTCAAAACTGGAAAAAAACCTAATTTCTGTTAACAGTGCACAGTGCACTCAAAAATAGGTAATTCGATTTTCGTGCACTAAACCGAGCTATGGCTCGCAACCATGGGTTGGTAACTAAGGCCCCACACATACACTAGTGTCCTAGGTCACTGACACGACACCACGACACAGTTTCACGTGTCCAATCTCACAAAAACCATACTCGGGTAAACTGAGATACTGATACGCGTGCACAGCGTCGTGCACGCGTTCCACGCACTCGCGGACACACCACGAGACACGACACGTCTCGTGGTCGTGCATACGTGTAGCCCACACGTATGGCTACACGTTCCACACCCTGACACGTGTCCACGACACGCGTGGACACAGAACGAACCCCGTATCAGTCGTGAAAACACGACTGATACTCACGAGTTCGACCGCGTCGTGCAGAGATGCACACGCCTCGTGCTCGCGACACAGGACACGACGCACCACGTGCTCGTGTCCACGTGTACGCCACGTATAGGGCTTCATGCCCGTGTCACTACGAGACGCTCTAGTGTCGTATCCACGCGACACGACACGCTCAAAGTCGAGTGTCTGTGTGTGTACACTGTGTATAGAACGACCCTTCATGAGTCGATTTCGTGTCCGACACGACACAAGCACACCCCAAATTTTGGGTACGGCTTGTCAGTCAATGCCCCTACGTGCATGCCAAATGGCAAGTGTCCAAGTGGTGTATGTGTCGAGAAAACGTGTCTAGGTAGCAGGACATATTTACAGTGTAAATGCATGTGTCCAGTGTGTTGTGTCCGAGAGCTTTGTGTCCAGTTTTGGACACGACACAAGCTCAAAATGTGCTCAGTGTATAGGGGTTAGGTTTAGCTAGGTCTAGGCTAGAATTTGGTTCAAAAACATTTGGAAAACAGTGTGTATTTTATACTATGACAGTGAGCAATTTACACTAAAATTTAATGATTTAACAAATAGGATACGTGTCCGATACAACACCAAACAACCCTAAAATTTTACAAAACCTAAAAACAGGGCTAGGGTTTACCTAGATGCATGCAATTGTGAAGAAAAATACTATATTAACAAGGTTTAGGAATAATTACCTCTTGGTGCACAAAGTCTTGAATTTCACTAAATGAGGGTGTGTATCCTCTAACCTCAACTTGTCCTTGCTTGATGAAACTTGAGTATCACACTTCCCCAGGCTCCCTTAGATTGTAGGTGACCTAATGGAGAAAACTAGAGGTTCAAATCTTGTGAAATGAAGAAGTTATGGCTAAATGAGTGGGGTAGTTTTCTAGGTTTTCTTCTAGGTTTTGATTTCACATGAACTTGGTTTTGAGATCTAAGTGTTGGTTATATAGGAAGGGGTGGCAAGGGGGGTGTTGTTGGCTGCCACACAATGGTCATGGGGGGGGGGGGGGGGGGGGTTCAAGACTTCTAGGCTAAGAGAATGACTTTGGTGCCAAAGAATAGATCTTTTGCACAAATCAAGCATAATATCTATTAAAGGTAGTTTAGATATTTTCATTCTTTGACTAAATGAAAATATCACCCTCTAGTCATTCTAGGTTAGGGATTAACCTATAGATTAGGGTAATCTAAGTTAGGGACTCTCAAGTCACTAATCAATAATTAAAATAATAATAAAACACATAAATCCAAATAAATCCTAGAAAATTACCAAAATATCCTTTAGGCTAAAAAGTCCTAATTTGATGTTCTAAACCTATGGCTAGGCTCACATGGTCATGGCAACTCCTAGGTTAAGGAATAGCTAGGGTTTACTAGTAAAATCACAAAGTCACAAGTCATGACTTATGAAATAGTTTTAATATAACTAAAAATCACCAAAAATCATATCATGACTAAAACACCATTAATAAATAATAAAAATAATAAATTTTCAAAAATATCCCAATTTCAGAAAACTGGGTGTTACACCTAGTTTTTATGGGTGCACAAAAATGGACTCATCATTTAAATGAGTTGTATGTACCAAAAAAATTATGATATTGTTAAAATAAATCTAAATTATATTAAATATTTTAAATAATTTTAATATATTTTAATAAAAATTTATAGATGTTTTTAAAAAAAATTGAGTATGTGTTTAGTTAGATAATATTATTAATTTAAATATAACTTAAATATTGAGTATAATTTAGGACTTGTTATATGTCAAGTAGTTAAAAAGATTTTATAAAAGAAAAAAAATCTTAAGATATACATACTAATAGCTAGAAAGATTTTTATTTTTTATTAATTAGCGGAGGATTTTTGAGCCGTTCCAAGTCACATTGTACTAGTAGAGATGTTTATATTTTAATTACAAACCTTTTTCAAGCCACATTCTATTAGTGATGTTTATATATTAGTTATAACTATCATATATGCACGTACATTGCGTATCTACTATTAAAAAGATTTTTAAATACTTGTAGTCAAAATTGTACATTTTTCAATCAATGAATGATGCTAAACAAAATCTATTTTTCTGTGTCTCATTTTTAGATACTCAATGCATTTAAGAGTTGTTGTAATTGGAAATATCAAAGGACAATTATTGTATTTACCTAAATATCCTATATTAATTTTAATTAATATTTTAAATTAGTAAATATAATAAAGGGTGTTCTTTGGAAAGAAAACTTTAATGGTGAGGTCTACTTTTGACATTATATACCAGGATAGATTAATTTTTTTAATTAGCAAATACAATAAAGAATATTTTTTGAAATAAAACTTTTACGGTGAAACCTACTTTTGGCATGATATAGTATAATAGATAATAGGTATAGGGGTGGGCATACGGTTCTAGGACTCGCGGTTTCGACCCGGCCCGAACCGTAAAATGTCTAAACAAGCCGGTTCCTAAATTTTGAAATTTAAACGGGGCGGGCCGAGGCGGGTCGTGTGACATTAACGGGTCGGGACGGGTCCTATTTTCAAAATAAACGGGGCCCCGGTCCGACCCGTTTCTAGGAGTATATATTTTTTTATATCAATTTTTAGCATTTTTTTTATTATAGTCTATACATAATAGAATATCTTATTGTTTACTAAACAAATTCTAGAAGTTTGGGAAGACATTAGACTTGTTTTGTTCTTATAGACAATATAATATATGTAAATATATACTATTATAGAATTTTTTTAAACTTTTTTTTGGACTCGTTTGGACCCGCGGGTCGATCCGTTTCGGATCCGTTTCAAACGGGTCCGGTCCGGTCCGGATCTAATATTTTTTGGACCCGTCCCGCCCCGCCCCGCCAAGTAACGGGTCCGGTCCGGATCCAACAAATTTGGGCCCGGCCCGACCCGTGCCCACCCCTAAATAGGTATAATAGATTTGTTATAGATATTGTGTAACGGCTCATCACGACTAATTTTTAAAAAAATTACGTCTCATCTGGACTAGTTTTAATTACAATTAAAAAGTTTTAGAATTCTTTTTTTATGTATTTGTTTTCTTAATTAATTTATAATATAAATATAGCTTAAACGGCTCATTTTTAGCCGTTTTGAAGCCATGACACGGACTATCACAAAATGTGACTTTTTTTTGTTCATTTTTACATATCCATGATATTCTTTTAAAAAAATATTAGGGCTAGTCACAAATTCCAAACTTAAAGTTATTAGAACTAAAAAAAAGTTGGCATATTCCTAACATTCTAGAATTTTGACTACCAAAATTTTGACATGCCTCACTAGAAAATTACCAAAAATTTTGTTGCCATGTGTGGTCCCCAAACCAACTGCAACAAATTTTGAAGCTTCCAAACCTTTATGATGGGTGTTCAAACCCACCAATAAAGATGTTATAAAGTAATAAATATTGAATATATTTATGTGTCCTAAAATCAAAAAGAAAAATTCTAAAAATTGTTGTGTTCAAATTTATTTGGAAAAAAACCTATTAAAAATATTTGAATAAAAAGGAGGAAGAAGGAACCTAAGGCCCATATATGATTGTGTCCTATTTGATTAGGGTTGCAAGTGGAAGAGAAAGAGGAAGATGAGTAGTGAGGAAGATGAAGAAGAATAGGGAATAAGAATTTTTATTTGAGTTGTATGTTGCCCCTAAGTGGTGCGATGTCCTCTAATAAAATCGCAACTTAAGAGTGATGTCCGATGACCCATGATACTCCCTATAACATTTTAAGTGTCCATAATAATTAAAAAAAATGGTATTTGTCTTTCAAAAAATTTGGATGATGTCATCTTCCATTATGTAGCATATGACATGGTTGTTGATAACTCGACATAACAAAATTTAACATTAAAATTAATATAAAATATTAAAATTAATATTAAAATTAACATGAATATTAAAATAAACAATAACATTATACATCACCAAAATTAAATTAGCATCAACATTAAAAAATTGAATAATTAATTTTTTGGTTAAAATTTATCATGTCAATTGTCATGTCATATAAGGGTGCAACTCGGACGGATTGGGTCGGGTTTGAGTTCAACCCGAGCCCAACCCAGGGCCGGCCTTGAGTTAGTGGGGGCCCTAGACAAATTTTTAAAATGGGGCCCATATATAATATAGAAAAATTGAACTAAAAATTGATAAAGCCAAGGCTAGAACCTAGGACCTCTTATGTACAAGTATTACAAACTACCACTACACCACAAATATTTTGTGATAAAGGAGAATCATATTATATATTAGTTCTATTTTCAATATAAGATTACTAATATATGTATACATTTAAATTAATTTTTTTGGGCCCCCCAAATTTTATGGGGCCCTGGACGGTCGCCCTGGCCGCCCTGGGCCAGGGTCGGCCCTGGCCCAACCCGATAAATGATAAGCCTAGTTCGAGCCCAAGTCCAAACCGACCTCGGGTTCAATATATAAAGCTCAAGACCGAGTCCGAAGGAAGCTTGGGCTGGGTTGGGTCGGGTCGACCATCAGATTTATCGGACTCTAATATGATATTTAAAATAATTTTAAATAAGATTAATGTTAAACACATAATCAAATAGAAATTAAGCATCAATCATTACAAAATACAAACTAACATAAGATTTAGGAGGAGTTGAAGAGTTTGGGTTGAGAAATTTAGGATTTAAATTAAAAAGTATGAAACAATGTATACATAAATATATATATATATATATATATATATATATATATATATATATATATATATATATATATATATATATTGGGTTTCGGGTTCTGACACATGAACCCGAGCCCAACCCGATTTTTTGCTCGGCTTCAAATAGGGGTGAGCATCGGTATAATCGGTCGGTATTTGGCCGGACATTTCGGTATTTTTCTAAATCTGTATTAAAAAATCAATATCATTATCGTTCCATTTAGAATTGGTTTTTTTCCGTTTCGGTTAAATCGGTATATGATCGATTTTTGTTCGGTATCGGTATTTTACCGATTAACATCTGATCAATCAAAACACTTAATATTGCCGAACCTCTTAACCTAATTTTTTTAAAAAAAAAACTTTTTTGAAGCATTAAATTTCAAATCCGAGGCTCTACCAACCAAACAATTATTCAAAATTATTAGAACAATATGTAACAAGTCGCAAACACCTAAAAATGAGCTAAAAAAATTAAGTACGGTCACTAAGTTTAATCTTTAGTATAAGTTTAAATAACCAAAATTAACTTCAAAATTCTATAAGAACACAAAAAACATAAGTTCAAAAGATCAAAAACTCAATTCTTAACGTTTTTAGCATAACTTCAAGTCCACTAAAATCTATTTTAAGTTCTAAGAAACTGAGTAAAACAAAAATAAAATAAAAATAAGTAGTAAAAAAAATTAATCACGAACAACATTATATATATATATATATATATATATATATATATATATATATATATATATATATATATATATATATATATGTTTGTGTGTGTGTGTGTGTGCGTGTGTGTGTGTGTGTGTGTGTGTGTGTGTGAGATCGGTTCGGTTCGGTATTTTCAATATGGTATTACACTCGAATCATTACCACTACCATTATACCATGTTTTAGTCGGTTCGACAATTCCGTATCGGTACATAATTTCGGTTCGTTTTTTTCGGAATATTTTTAATCGATATTCGGTCGGTTTTTGCTCACCCTTAGGTTCAAATATTTTAACCCAAACCCAAGCCCGAGCGCAAATATCTTCAACCCTAACCCAACCCATTGACGGGTTTATCCGATAGGGCTCGGGTTAAACCCGCCCGAGTTGCACCGTAATATGCTATATAATAGAAGCTATCTTTTAATATTTTTTTTAAAGACAAATAGCATAAGAGTAATGCTATTCGTACTTCCAAATTGTCCCTCCAATACATCCCTCCTTATGTGGCAACTGACGTGGCATGTTAAATAATATTATGTGTCATCTGACATGACCGATGACATGGCAAATTTTAAGCCAAAAAGTTAATTACCCAATTTTGTCCATGTTAATTTAATGTTAATATTAATTAATGTTAATATTAATATTAATTTAATATTAACATTAATGTTAATTAATGTTAATATTAATGTTGATTTTGATGTTAATGTTAATGTTAATGTTAATATTAATATTAATATTAATATTAATATTAATATTAATATTAATATTATTGTTAATGTTAACGTTAATATTAATTTTAATGTTAATGTTAACATTAATTTTAATGTTAATTTTATGTTAATGTTAATTTTAATTTTAAAATTTTTCATATCGACTGTCACATCAACATGCCACATAAGCTGTCACGTAAGGAGGGACGGTTTGGAGGTACAATTTGGAGGGACAAATAGCATTATTCATAGCATAATTGCATAGTAATCCCCTGTTGCAACAGGTGGGACATATATTAACTAATTCTAAGGGCACTTCCAAATTTACTTGGGTCTAGCCCTTACTAGGGGACAACCCAAGAAGGTAGAAGTTTTACTGGGACAACCCAAAAATTACTTGGGGCTAGCCCCCCCTCCCCCCCCCCCTCCCAAAAAAAAATACATTAGGGTTCCAAGAGGCAGAGGAAGGGGGGAGGAGGTGAGGGACGCTGGTGCTAGCGGACGAGGGAGGCATGGCGGAGACGGGGGCCCCAACGGGGGGTGAGGGCGGAGAAGGTGGAGGGGTTGCGGGTGTAGACGACGAGGGAGAGGAGGTCGGGGAAGGCGAGGCGGAGGCGGAGGTAGAGGGCGCGAAGGGAGGTCGAGGTCAGCCTGCACCAGGCTAGGTCGGACGGATCCAGCAGGCGACTCAGGATGTGAAGCACCACCGGGGAAGGGCTCCTCTATGGACGCCAGCCTCACTCACTTGCTCGCTCGAACCACTCTTCCTAGTTTGTTCCCTCTAAGGGAGAAGAGGGAGAGGTCGAGGTGGCGGACGGGAAGGAAGGAGTTGGAGAGGAGGAAGAGGTTGCGAATGTTGCCGCTGAGGGAGAGGTTTAGCTGGGTGGAGCGCTCCAGGAGGCGGAAGCGAAGGCACGACAGGGACAGGGAGTTGCGAGATCGGACGTCGGAGATGAGGGAGAAGATCAAGGTCCGGACGCCGTCGGGTTCGAAAAAAAATAGGACTGCAACTGGCAGTCCTAACATAATGTAGGACTGCCAACTTAGTTGCAGTACTACTTGCTGGAAAAATTTGGACTAATCCCAAGCAAAGAAAATAAATGACAAACTTGTAATTTTTTTAAAAAAATTTGGACTAGCCCCTAGTAAAAGTAATGTGCCCTTAAGAATTAGCCTATATATTTTTGGGCTTAATTGCACTTTGATACCATCAACTATTTTCGTTTTTCAACTTAATACCCAAAACTTTTTTACTCAACAACTCGTTACCCTCAACGTCTATTTTAGTTTTTCAACTTAATAACTAAAACCCAAAATATCCCCAAACTACCCCTGGCTCCCTCTTTCTCTCTCCCTGTCACGCCCCGCTCCCGAATAATCTGATACGAGTCGGATACGCCCAGCCTTCGTCGATGGACACGACGAAGTAAGCTGTACAATACTAAGAAAAACTCAAAGTCATAATGTAATGTAAACCAAAACACAGCTTTTATAACGTTTCCAGAAATCACCAATATCCATCAAGTCTTTAAAATACAAACTCAGCCGGAGACAAATCCGGTCAAATGAAATAATATACAATAATGAATCTCTAAGATACAATCTTCAGAAAAATAAATAAAATAAAAAGCTGCAATATCCAAGCAATCACCAGCTCCATGTAATCTCCCACTCACCTGTAACGATCCTATCAAAAAAAGAGCAAAGTACAACCCTGACCAGACAATATACAATGTAATCTGTAATCCAGAGTACAAGGTGAAACCAGAATACCAGAATACTAGAACATGAAATGAAACTGCGGTATCAGAGATGAAATGTAAAACTGCAGGCAATGGATGACAATTAATATGCTAGACAATGAACACGGCTATCAATGTACAAGGCAATAAATTATGACAATCAATATGCAATTGTGACAATTTTGAAATATTAAAACTAATGTGTGACCGGCTTAGGAGCAATCAATCAATCAATAAGTCAATCAATTCTACAAGGTACGGCTTCATCGCACGTGAAGTGTACGATTAGGCTATCCACAATACCTGTGTTGGGTGTGGTCACACAAAAGCTAATATTTCCCCCAATCCCGCAATGAACAATGACTCACAAGCAATGAACAATGGTACAAGACAATCGTGTGTAATTCGTGTCCGATATGAGAACATGGCACATGAAGGTAAGACAGAAAAACAAAGTACAAGTCGAGTCAGTGTACTTGTCTCGGTTTGGTTGCACGAGAATAGTACTGCATGGCTGCAATGGATCACCTGTTATATTTGTACAATTTTATTAGGGGGTTTTAAACTATGACAATTATCACAATAAACTACTATCCATATATTAGCTAATAGCTATCAACATATACTATAACTCTATAACTTTTAGAAACATTTTTATTTACTAAAATTATTTATCAAGAAAATAGAATTATTTAAACTAGTTTTTGCAAGAAGACATTTATGTTTAGAAGATACTTTTTATTAACCATAAACTAACTAATTACTATGAAAATATTGATGACATGATTTGATCAAAATAATATCACTTTTAAATACTAGAAATATTTATTAGCAAAATAATATTAGGTAGACAAAATCCTTTTGAATAATTTGCACAATAGTAATAATTAAAAATACGAACTTGTTTTAGTAAAATCTTATAAGTAACATTTGTTAAGACAATATTAATACTATATAAATAATACTAGAACCAATTATGCTAATTACATATTACAAGATTAACTAACTATAAATTTAAATACCAAATACAAGTCCAAAATCCAGCCCAATGACCCAGCCCAACTAACTATATATAACCCAGCCCATCCTATTAGTCCAGCCCAAAATTAAAGAGTTAGACCCAGCCCAATCCTAACTTCCTGACCCAGCCCATCTTCTCAGTTAAATGAATTAATCTTAATTTTCCTAATCAGTCAGCCCGTCTCCAAGCCTGCTCACTGGCCCAGAGCCCAACTCTCTGCCCGGCCAGACCAAACTTATTCTCTGTTTAAACAAACAAATAAAATTTAATCTTCTTACAATAATACCAACCCTTACAACCCAGCCCGACTTCTGGCCCAGGAACCCGGCCCACACAACCTAAACATATACTCTGATTCTTCTCTCTCTTCCCATTTCTCTCGAAAACCCCAGAACCTTCAGCCGAAGACTCCGCCATTCCCCTCGTCTTCTCCGGCGAGGAAGCTCGTCTTCCGGCGAAGACTCGGCCTCTTCATCTTCTCCGGCGAGGAAGCTCGGCTTCTTCGTCTTCCCAACGAAGGAACCACCCCGCTCCACTCACCTTCTTCATCTTTGACCCAGAAACCCTAACCCTTCTTCTCCGGCGAGGCAGCCACCCCAAACCCTAAAGCTTCCTAGAAACCCTCCATGGCCGAAAACCTATGCTCCTCTCTCTTCTGCTTCACTCTTCTTCTAGCTCCTCACAGCTCGAAAACCCTAACCCACTTCGCCTGAACCCTAGCCGGAACTAGGTTGACAGAGCCCATCCCAACTCCTTCTTCGTCACAGTCACACACCCGAACCCTAAATCCATCCTCTCCTCCTCTCGCTGAAACCCTAGGTTCTAGGAACACCTATCTTCGTCTTCCTCCTCCAGACCGCTTCAAACCCTAACCCTAACATTACTTCACCGACGGATCTTCTTCCTCCGTCCAGTCTCCTAGCCCTAATTATCCATGGCCGAAACCCCCAATTCTAGGTCAGAAACCCTAGGTTCTAGGTCGTCGAAACCCTAGATCCCCAAAATGAAACCCTAATTTAACGAACAGAAATGAGAAGGGGGGTTCGAGAAGGGTCGATGGACGTACTCACCAGCCTGACGGGGTCGTCGATCCACGGCGATCCTGGCGAGGCGGAGGCGGCTCTGACGGCGAGACGGTGGCGCTCCGGCGTCTCGATGGAGGTCTAGTCGTCGGCGGTGGCTCGGCTTCAGGCAAGGGTCGTCGGCGGCTCCTGCTGCTGCTGGATCTCGACGGCGACGACGACGGTGGCTCGAGACTCCTCGGGATGACCCCTCGGTCGCACGGGACTCGAGATGACCACTCGAGTCTCGAAGGGTCGGCGCGCTGCTCGATGACGGTGGCGCGGCAGTCGAGGTAAGCTCGACAGTCGAGGCGAGCTCTGGCGGTGCACGCGACCCAAGGTGGCAGCGCGGTCTCCGAGGCCCTGCTCCGCACTGATGGCGGTGGCGCGAGGATCGAGGTGAGCTATGGCGGTGGCGCGAGGATCGAACTCCGGTGACTTCGGCGGCGCTCCGGCGGGCTCGGCCTCCTGCCCAGTGAGGAGAGAGAGAGAGAGTACAGAGAGAGATGAGAGAGGTGAGGTGACGTGTCAGGGAGAGAGAGAGAGAGGTACTGTGCCTGTCAGAAATGTATTGGGCTGCGTGTAATTTATAATAAAATAATATGTGTGTGTGAGTGGCACAGTAGTAAATATTGATAAATCTGGGGTCTAAGTATAGTGGCAGTGTTGTAAATAACTGTAGATATAGGTGCATTAGTATAGTGGCAGTGTTGGTAAATAAAACTAGATTTGGGGCTAGGAAATAATCTTTGCTAACAGAATTTCAAATTCAAAATCAAACAGTTTTCCAAAACCAAAATATTCCCTCCAATATATTCCAACAGATTTCAAAACAGCTTTAAAATGGAATCTCGAAAATAAACATTCCCTCCAATAGTTTTCGAAAAGAACAGATTTCAAATGATAAATTTTAATAGAAAACCAATTTCAACAGATTTTTCAAAACATTCGAAATTGAAACAGATTTTCAAATACCAAAATCCAAAACACTTCCCCTCCACAGTTTTAAACGATTTATCCAACATATTACAATTTACCAATTGTTAATAAAAATAGTTGCTGTTTTCTCATTAAAAATATATATTAAATAAATCCAAAAATATTAATAAACCATTTTTTCATAATTAACAGCTTACAACTCAATCAATATTAATAACAATAACAAATACGTAATTTAGTATTAAAATATTTTTCAAATTGAAGAAAGCCTGAAATTCATTTTAATCGAGAATAGGTTTTTCGTAAGAAGCAATATTTAAATTCAAGAAAAATCTAGAAAAATCCTAAAATTTACCAAACATGATTTTGGGAGTTACACTCCCCATGTCCCCTCCCCCTCCCTCTCCAGCGATGCCCCTCCTCCCTCTCTGGTGGAGGCGGGAAAGGAGGGCAGTGAGATGAGGGTGGGTGGCTGGAGCGGGGGGGGGGGGGGGGGGGGGGGGGCGCTGCTGCTGGGGGCTGAAGGGGGGCACCAGAAGGAGGGCGGGGTTGGGGGTTGCTGCGGGCGGGGTGGGGCGGAGGCTGCTGGCCAGAGGGGGGAGGGGGCGGGGGGAGGGACTGTGGCCGAAGGGGGGTGGGGGGGTGGGGTGGGGGCCGAAGGGGGGAGCGTGGATGGGAGGAAGGGTTTGGGGGTAGTTTTGAATTTTAGACAGGGGCATTATTGTTCAAATAAAATTCAGGGTATCAACTTGAAAAGAAGAAGAAGTTGAGGTAGTAAGTTGAAAAAAGGGAATAGTTGAGGGTATACACAATTAAGCCTATATTTTGTTTACTTTTTTTTTTTTTTTTTTTTTTTTTTTTTTTTTTGAAATCACACGCACACACACAATTGGGGGGCTCGAATCTTGCCGGCCCTTCCGGATGTCCGCTCTAATACCACTAGGCTAGAGAGCTCGGACCTATATTTTGTTTACTAAATCATACATTTTAACCAACCTCGTATGTGTGTTTCATAAGCATACACAAATCGACATAGGAATTTAAACACAAATTCTAAGCTCGAGTACAAATCTAATAAAACTATAATCCATTATTCCATTTCACTCCACCCTAGCTCGGCCATGGCGATCCATTACCGGCGAGAAACCCTAGCTCGGCGAGGAGACTGCTCTGGCGAGGTCACGCTCGTTCCTGGCAAGGAGTTCCAACTCCAATGCCGGGTCTCCGGCGACTGGCGGCGCGTCGAGAGCTCCGACTCGAGCAACGCCGAGTCGACGACGACGACAGCCACGAGGCGAGCTCTCTGGCATGTTCCTCTACAAGCCAATTTAATTCTATCACTATGCATTTGTTTCACAGTTCTTTTCTAAACTACAAAATAGTAATTATATTGGCTGTGTTTGATTGGGCTTTTATTCCATGGAAAATATTTCCATCACAAATTTTCCACCAAGTGTAGTGTTTGATAGCTTATATTTTCCATGGAATTATTTTCCAAAAAACTATCATTTTCCATATTTTCTTTTAAAATGGTGGAAAATGAAACTTGTCCAACCCATAGAAAAATATTATTTTCCATGGAAAATAATTATTTTCCGTGGAAAATAATGACAATCACACACCTAAATTAAGTTTTCCGTGGATTTTTTTTTTTTAAATTCAATGGATTTTTTCCCCTAGGAAAATACTTCCATGGAATTAATTTGTTTTCCACATATTTTCCACCTTCCAATCAGACACACCCTTAATCTCACTATTGACTACAACATTGGCCTGTACATGCTTTTAGTTTCGTAAAAAGTGTGGCACACATACACACCAGCAAAACCCCCATTAATGGAGTCATTGCAGATAGTCGAATCCGAGTGACCCTTGTGGTCAGCGGGGAGAGGCATAAAAGCTCTGACTAGGTGGCGGAAGATCGGTGGATCAAGTCACGGGAGCGCATTATTCCTTCAATTTATGGTGGGAGTTGGTGTTGGGGGGGGGGGGGGGGGGGTAGTAGACCCAAAAGGCATACAATGCAGTACGTTGGGCACCGTAAAAAAACAAACAAACAGGATCCACCTGATGCCGCTAGGGGAGGGGTGAGAACATTGGTTGGCTGTCAAAAAAGTAATAACATCTTCCACTATATAATGAGGTTTCAAAACGGCTCAAAAACTTTTGAGCCGTCTAAGTCGTAACTATATTACGGTCCATTTTATTTTTACAAAAATAAATTATGTAAAAAATTGTTGGAAAAAATTTAAATTTGTTATATATATTTAACATGGAAAATCGAACTCAACCAAACAAGAAAATTACCTTCCACCTTAACCACATGAGTTAGAAGAGATATTTGACTGTAATTGGATACTATTCTTATTATATGCATTATACGTGCAAATCACGTGCATTTACTAGCGTTATATAATAAACTCGATCCAACCACCCTCTCTAACAGATAAGGTTGTAAATGGGTTTACTCTTGTCAAAGTTACGCTGATCCAAACCAAAATATGTTCAGAAGAATCTGAATTAAAACTCTGACCTAACATGATATGAGTCTTTACAAAGTGAAGTTCATTTATGTATTAGTTTTGTTGGAAGATCGTAGCCGTTAAAAAAAGACGGGTTTCCATCTGACCAGAAAATAACCACTTTGTGTTCAATGTGCAATCACTTCCATCAAATTGATAAGTTCCCTCGTATGGTTTTAATTGGAAGATTTAGTATGTTGAAATATTTAGTATGTCATATTTAGTAGATTGTATTAGCATAAAGGATATTGGAATATCCTATGACATATTTGGTATGTCAAAATATGCCACATGATATTTCATCATTGTAATATTGACTGTAAGACTATATAAAGCCAAGAGGACTATCAATAAAATCATCAATCAATTACAACATGGTATCAGAGCCAATCCACAAACCCTAACCCTACCCGCCATCAACCGACCCACCCCTCCGCTATTCCTACCAAACCCTAACCCTAGCCGCTACCCCCCCTTTCCCACACGCGGCCAGAGCCCCCTCGGCCCTCACCTGCTGCTGCGGCTATTGTTGGCACGCGCCCCCCCCACGGCGCGCATGGCTCCTGCGGCTATTGTCGACATTGATGCACGCGACGGAACTCGCGTCACCGCTGTTCGGATCGTTCCGAAAGTTGATACCGAATGTTTAAATCTGATAAAAACATGTTCAGATCTAGAAACGGACGACGAAGACAAGCGTGAGTCGTGTGGCGGGTGTGACGTGATCATTGAAGAGGAGGATCGATGGAGGAGATCATCAAGAAGCTGGATCCTGTGGAGGTTGCAGCATTGATGAAGCTGATGAAGATGTCGGCTGGTGAGAGTACGACACGAACGTCGGCGAGGTTGGAGCTTCCCTCCATCGATCTGAAGCTGGATGGACCAGCTACCTATCTGAGTTGGTCACGGTGGGTGAATCGAACCCTCGCAGGAAAGAACCTGAAGGGGTTCATGTCGGACGAGACGACAGAGCCGGACGAGGGCTCGACAGGACACGACGAGTGGAAGTCCACTCACGGTGATCTACATCTGGCTTCTCAACTCCTTAGTCCAGTCTATTGCCGCCACATTACACGACATTGAGAGGTGAAGGATGTGTGGGAGAAGTTGAGACGGACCTATGATGGTGTGGAGAACAACTTACGGGTCTTCCAGATCAAGGGAAGATCGACGGCACCGTACAGGGAGAGAAGACGGTGCAGGAGTATGTCACGGAGTTGGAGCGTCTGTGGCTGGATTAAGATCACACCTCAGATCGGACAAGTTGCGGGGACTTGAAGTTTAAAGAGAGACAAGTATGTCTACAGGAGAGAATGATAAAATTTCTCAAAGGGCTGACTGTAGCATTCGCTCATAGGACGACCCTACTTCTCGTCCAACTGAAGATCCCCACTCTTGATGAGGCTCTCTCAGTCATGATCCAGGAGGAGACATGCATCAGACTGCAGGCGGGGACATGTGGTATTCCTGAAGCAAAGTCAGTACTGACAGCCACCAGCTCGGACGACACAGAGCCTAAGGGAGAGGCCTGGCAGCACAACCGGCAATGCTACAACTGCAAGAAGATGGGCCACCATCGGTATGCTTGCACCAAACCACCTAAGGAGGATTCAGGTGGTGGATGGGGACAATTCGATGGACGAGGACATTTTGGAGGACGTGACCGTAGTCGTGGGGGTCAACGAGGTGGTCGAGGAGGTTATCGGACGAACCTGCTGGTAGCAGAAGGAGATGTAGGAGTTGGCGGCACCTTTACCGAGGAGGATCAGGCACTGGTGGACATGCTGGAGATGCGCATGAGGAAGCAACGATGGAGACATAAGGAGCGCAACAGAGGAGGCGTCCACCTCATTCTTCGCTGGAGGCAATGCCACCATGTATGTCCATCTATCAGAAGGTACTGACGACTCACTTGCTCTTGCATCCATTGCTTCCATTAAATCGTCAGACTGGATTACCGACTCGAGGACATCTCGGCATGTAACAGAAAATGCTACTGAGTTCTACTGTCACGCCCCGCTCCCGTAGGAGCGATCGTCTTCGCTAAGGCGTGATGCCGCACGGGCCTAGGTTGCGTCCGTGCAAGGCCAAGTCCAGAAATGGCCGATTTGAGCTAGGCCACAGAATCGCACAGTGTCCCCATTTGCAGCGGAAAGTAAATGAACACAAGTGGAAGCGAATTCGAACTCTTTATTGATATTCGAGAAGTTTACAAGCGGCGCTAGGCCGATATTACAAATCGCTCAAGCTCTCTCTCTGAAACATAAAAGGCGTGCCAAGTGGCTTACAACATGGAATGATTCATGGCGATGTTCCGATACATTATGTCCTGTATAGGGTGCTTCAGCTCCTTGCAACGCTCCAAGGCTCCAGAGATAGCTCCGCGCCTTAGCACGTTCGATGGAAGCTCCGCACCCGCCGACGATACTTGCATCCTGCAAGTAGACTGTGGGGTTATCAGTACATTGTTATGCACTGGTGGGGAGGCTAGCTCGCCCACAATGCTATCATTACCAAACACGTTCCATTTACTTTTGTGCATCTCTATCATTCATTGTCTTTCTAATCTTGCCTTAGGATCAGTTTCATGGCATATTTTGTAGCCTATCTCGTGTTGTCGAATACAAGTGTCGCATGGAAATACATGCATAACTTACCCATACTTACCGTCCGGCCTTCCCTGTTCAATGTAAACCAAGTTAGTCAACAATTCATGTGTAATATCATAACATGATTCTTGGGAACATTCAATATCAAGGGCGTGTCCCTGCCTCAGTTTCTAACGCGTCGTAGGCGTGTTTTCTAACTCACTGCACGAAATACTTTTGATCATTTATATGTTACAGTCAATGTCTGTTCAGAGGGCCTTCATTCAGTTAACTTAGACTACTTTGATTTCAATGCAAGGACTTGCACGTGGATTGCCACTAGCGAAGCCCACTTAAATCTATATGCACCGGTCGCTGGCATGTCAGCCATTTTGGACATTTTCTCCCGTGGCATTCTCATCTATCAAGCGTGATGGCTGGTACACCTTTATAGACTATTGAATAACCGGCCCTACGTTTGGTTATGTGTCCAAGCCCGCACACCTGTCCGCCCGTAGGCCATGATTCCGCCTAGGCCGGCCACGAAAACGTCGTTCGTTGCCTTTGGAATCTCTTATCACTCGTGCACGAGCCGTCCACGACCATTTCGTATTTTATTGTCATTTTAACTTAATGGCTGTCTCCGAGCCATAGGCTAACCCTTAGCCATAATGCGTTATCGACCAGGTTGGCGTCCGTGCAGCGCGGGTAGCGAGCCCCGTTGTACGTGTCCGTCACACCTGTCGCTAACCATTCCTTTCTTTCTTATCTTTTCTTCATTCTTTCTTTTCTTTCTTTCACTTGTTCGTTTGTTCATTGATTCATTTCATTCACTTATTCATTCATTCATTCATTTATACATTTTGCAACTCCCAGTGCGGGAGTCGCCTTGGCGACCCATCGGTCCCGTGGCCTTTCAATATTGCTATACTCTACTCGGAACGACTATGTCGATAGTCTTTCCGTTTCATTGTTGTAAACCATTCATTGTTTCATTGTTAGACGCATAAGGGACTTTGAACGTAAGCTTGTGCCGTAGCACGAGCATGGAGCGCGGTGCTAGAGTTCTCATATTTTCCATGTTCCTTTCCATATTCTATACAAGCATGCAAGGTGGGATTAATCCCTTAGCTAGGTGCGTTGAGTCATTTATTAGCATGCACGGGGTTATCGCCTAGCGATTCTCGTGATAGTGTCCGTATTGTTATGTGTCTAGGCTAAGCAAAGACGGGTTCATCGGAGCCACCCACCTTAGCGATGTTCGCATCGGCCGAGCGATACTCCGAGCGCGCCTTTGAAAGTCTAAGTCTGGATTCACTTTGTCGGGCCAACGTTAGCCTTGCATCGATTCTTCATCAGGTCGATGCCAACTCTTTGGGTCGACGGCTCGTTTGAGTCGTTGCACTTGCCGTTTGAATCGGCGTTCCGCTAGGGCGGAGCGGGTCATTACACCTACTACACTCACCTAGTATCAGCAGACAACATTCAGACAGCTGATGGCACTTTCCAGCCAGTGGTCGGTAAGGGTACTGTTAATTGTACAGGTTCAGTAAAATTATCTAATATTTTACATGCTCCATCCTTTCCAGTCACTCTCTTGTCCATTAGTTCTATAATCCTTCAACTTAAATGCATTGTTTTTTTTGATTTCCCTAAGGTGATCTTCCAGGAGAGAGACAAGACGAAGACTTGGGACTGACACTTGACATAAGGGACTGTGGTACCTGGATCGAGAATGACTGGACTCAGCACTAATGTCTATGGTAGAGAAGGCTGGTATGGGAGGACTGCAGATGAGGGCCGACGATACTTTGATATTCCATCATAGGAGGTTGGAACATTTCTCCTTTGACACTTTAAGTAAATTGTATCCAGATATTTATGAAAAATCAAATAAAGAAAAACTAGTATGTGATGCATGCGAGTTAGGCAAACTTACGAGTTCATATATTGGTACGGGTCATATGAGCTCTTCTGTTTTTGAGGTAGTACACTATGATGTTTGGGGTTCATGTGCCACTAATACTATGAATGGTTATAAGTACTTTGTTTCCTTCATTGATTGTGCTTCTTGTGTCACCTGATTGTACTTTGATGAAAAATAAGAGTGATGTACCTACTTGTTTTTGGGATTTTCACAAACATGTCCAGACTCAGTATGAGATAATTGTGAAAGTACCGAGGTCTGACAATGGAACGGAGTATACAAACAGAATACTTGCAGAATACTTGTCAGCACACGGGATACAACATCGGACCACCTGTGCATACACACCTGCACAAAATAGCGTAGCAGAAAGGAAGAACATACACCTTCTGGAGGTCGCAAGAAGCATGATGATCGACATGAATGTCCCACAGAATCTGTGGGGGCATGCAGTGTTGACAACAGCTCAACTAATCAACATAATGCCTTCGAAGGTCCTAGGATGGAAGTCCCCATGTGAAATATTGCAAGGCAATAATAGTGGGATACTTCCACTGAAGGTGTTTGGTTGCGTATGTTTTGTGAAGGACAACATGCGGTCAGTTGGGAAGCTTGATCCTAGAGCAGTCAACTGCATCTTCATGGGCTACTCGGCGACTCAGAAGGGATATGTGTGCTGGAGTCTAGTGAAAAGAAAAAGTTTGTAAGTATGGATGTCCACTTCCGGAAGCATGAGCCATACTACCGTCAGGAGAGAACTTCAAACCACACGTCCAACACTGCCAGTGTGAGGCGAGAGGGGGAGAAGGAAAGCTCGATGGTGACTGATTTAGGAGTTTGGCATGGAGGCACGGTTGAGGTGGAGCATGAAGGTGAAAAAGAACAGGGGGAGGAGATGAGAGGTGTTAGGCCTACGGCTTAGGGGGAGTTACTTATCTACAACAGAAGAAGGAAATAAACTGCAGGACCAGTACCTACAGTGCCAATGCCAAGTCCCTTGCCTGTGTCCATATCGACTCCTGAGACACCTACACTACCACCACCATCCCTTTCAGGTGATATCATTCTCCCTACTCCTCCCACACCATTATCAGTACGGAGGACTACTCGTAGCAATGCGAAAAATACTCCGGACATATATGGTTGGGACCTTGCTCAGTTTATTTCTTATGACTATATCTCTTCTTTTCATGGAGCATTTATTGCATATTTAGATAGTATTACTGTACCTAACAATTGCAGGTTGCCAAGAACGATCCAAAGTGAAAAGCGGCAATGCTCGAGGAGTTAAGAGCTCTTGAAAAAAATTTACACTTGGGAGCTGGTGAGCCTGCCAGAGGGGAAGAGCGCAGTCGGATGCAAGTGGATCTTTACTGTTAAGCAGAACCCAGATGGACAGGTTGAGTGCTACAAAGCTCGACTGGTGGCAAAATGATACAGTCAGACGTACGGTATCGACTATGACGAGACCTTTGCACCAATCGCAAAGATGAGTAATGTCGGGACCCTGATTTCTTTGACAGCGAATGGTGGATGGAAGTTACACTAACTGGATATGAAGAATGTATTTCTTTACGGGGATCTGGTGGATGAGGTATACATGGAGATACCACCAAGATTCGGCACCATCTAGATAGTGGGCAAGGTCTGCAGGTTGAAGAAGTCCCTCTATGGACTAAAGTAGTCTCCTCGGACGTGGTTTGACAGATTCAGGAGGGCGATGATAGGGATGAAATATCAGCAGATCAATGCTGATTATACTGTATTCTTCAGACGGAGTGGAGGCCACATCACCATGCTTGCGGTGTATGTGGACGACTTGATTATCACAGGAGATAATGAGCAAGAGATTGCCCGACTCAAGGGGAAGCTTGGTAGAAAATTTGAGGTGAAGGACCTTGGTCTTCTTCGCTACTTCCTTGGGATAGAGATCGCTCGAGACGCAGAGGGGATTGTTCTTTCTCAGAGGAAGCATGCACTGGACCTTCTTACAGAGACATGGATGTTGGGGTGCAAACCTACAGCAGCGCCAATAGACCAGAGATTAAGTTGAAGGTCGAGACTGGAGACCTAGTTAATCGAGACGGATACCAAAGACTGGTGGGCAAGTTGATCTATCTGAGCCACACACGACCTGATATCTGCTTTGCAGTGAGTGTGCTGAGCCGCTATATGCACGACCCACGGAAGGGTTATATGGATGCAGTATACCAGATTCTGAGGTACTTGAAGGGTGTCCCGGGAAGGGGCTGATATTTAATAAGAACAATCACGTGAGCATTGAAGGCTACTGTGATTCTGACTGGGCTAGCTGTGCCGATGACAGAAGGTCTACCTCAGGATATTGCATATTCGTAGAAGGCAACCTAGTCTCCTGGAGGAGTAAGAAGCAGTATGTGGTGGCAAGATCGACAGCGGAAACAGAGTACAGAGTTATGGCCCTGGGAGTTGCAGAACTGCTATGGTTGAAGAACGTGCTGGTAGAACTGAAGCTGGATCAAGGAGCCAAGATGAAGTTGTGGTGTAACAACCAATCAGCTATTAGCATCACCAACAATCCAGTACAACATGACAGGACCAAACACAACGAGATTGATAGATTCTTCATCAAAGAGAAGCTGGATAGAGGATTGTTGGAGCATGGCCACGTTCCGATTAGGGATCAGGTAGCATACGGACTAACCAAGGGACTTACCTCTGTGAGCATGATTAGAGGATGTGACAAGATGGGCTTAGTGAATATCTTTCGTCCATCTTGAGGGGGAGTGTTGGAATATTTAGTATGTTGGAATATTTAGTATGTCATATTTAGTAGATTGTATTAGCATAAATGATATTGGAATATCCTGTGACATGTTTGGTATGCCAGAATATGCCACAGGATATTCCATCATTGTAATATTGACTGTAAGGCTATATAAAACCAAGATGACTATCAATAAAATCATCAATCAATTACAACAGTTTTTTGTTACTTGACTTTGTGTCCAGTTTTTTTTAGCCCCTTGGGTGTTCTTGTTCTTCTATAATTTTCACTAAACATGCAGTGGAACTTGGGAGGGTGTTATAGCAAGAAGATGAATAGGAGAGGTTGATTAGCTGGCCTAGTTATTTTTTAGGACGGGTAATTGTTATCTACAATACAATTTGACATTAAAGACTATCGATGTGTACTTTATGATCAAGTGCTCGACATACTTATCAAACACATGGATAATTGGATATTACCTGTTTATTATTGAAGAGGCATGCTAGTTGTTAGAGCAGATGTAGGTAGGAAAGAAGATGTAGAAGGTGAAAAACTGCACAGAATTATAGTTAACAAATTTTCCTCAACCCCTTATTCAAGGGGAAGACAATCAGGAGATGACCAAGGGGTTCAACATATTGATTACATAAATATTTTGAGGACTATACATATTGATTACTCGGTTCTACTACAAGATGAAAATTCAAAGTTAGTAGCTAGATCTTGATTCATAATTTGTAGATATAGATCATATGAACAAATTAAAAAAAAAAACAATATAAGATGCAAGAATGTGGAGAATCTCCTATATATACTGTAGCTAGAATTGCTAAAAAATTGTTAATACGCCATTCTCTCCCTCAAATGTATCTCTTTAATTTCCATTTTGGATTTTTCTCACGTATAATATATGAACTTGTTCACATTTGTTCACCTTCTCTTCCTCCTCCTCTTCCTCTTCCATACTTCATGGAGCCAGACCAAAACTTGTTCACATTTGCACCAATAGACACGGCCATGTGTGTGCACAAGTAAATTTCCAATTATTTATGAACAAAAATGTCCCAAAGAGTTGTGTGTGTCAAGCGTAACAGTACAGAATAGCAAAGGAATAATTTACAAAAAAACTTTAAGTTCAAGATTTATCAACTTGCTTAGAAAAAATTTATAGTCTGAAAAATTAAGGTATTTAAGTACAAATTAGCCTAATTATAATAAGTAATCTAGTATGCATAAAATCAAGCTTTGAATAGGTGTCAATATCGGTGGAGGTGGCGACATTCATGAAATGAATATCCATATTCAAATAGATAAAATTTCCTCCTCCCCTGTTACTTCAAAAGGTGCTAAGCCTAACAGAAATAGCTTAATTATATACGAGTAAGACCATGAATCCAAAAAATATGCACTAACTATAGCTAGGAAATGCAATGATGTGGACCACAATGAAACCTGTCTCCAAAACCTTCACCATAAGAATT
Source organism: Iris pallida (assembly GCA_029216955.1). Taxonomy (NCBI): domain Eukaryota; kingdom Viridiplantae; phylum Streptophyta; class Magnoliopsida; order Asparagales; family Iridaceae; genus Iris; species Iris pallida. Next base: position 2,878,395 of record JANAVB010040220.1, on the reverse strand, counting down.
GAATGATAGTCAAAAATGTTTCTTCTATACCACTGAGGGCTCATGATGGACTGATGGGCTAAGTGCTCAAAAGATAAAAGGAAGTATATTATCTCTTCCAGCTCCTTTTTGTATTTTTTTATAAGGAATACTTTTGCCAAAAACCTAGAACTAAAGGTACATGCTGTTTGAATCCCACAATACATAGGTGCCTCGGACACAGCATACTCTAACTATAAATTAATCAACCTCAAGAAGTATAAACAATGAAGAGAATCACTAATATGTAGTCACAACGTACTTAACCAACCTCATTGTAAGTTTGAATGTCAATCTCCAGGAAAGAGAATGGTATACAAATTACCTGAAATATATATGGCAGCACCACATAAATTAGAATGAAGTATTGCGATTTTATTTTGGACACTAATTTAATCTTTGGAGAAGGACATACTAGTTTAGTGCTTCAATTTTCAATTAAATGTATAGAAAGTAAATTACTCAAAAAAAAGGAGACAAATAGATAGCACCGAAGAGGAAGTAAGGAAAATCAAGAACATTGCAAGATTATTTAAGGAACCAAATTCGTCTACTTTTGAGGACGTTGACTTGGCGGAAGTGGTGTGGACGAAAGGAGCTACGGCCAAGACATTCTTATGCCTCTACAAAATGATACGGAATCGCCTTCTTACGCGGGACAAACTTAGTATGTTTGGTGTTGATTGCACCGGCAAGAGATGTTGTGTGAAGATGTGGATGAGTCCATGTACCACCTCTTATTCCATTGTAATTTTGTTTGGGATACCGGGAATTCTCTACGGACTAAAATCGGTCTCCCTACTTCGCAACATAGAGATCTTACCTATGGCTATGTCATGAATGAAGTGAAAGCACAGGAAGGCAAGGGAGCAAGTGGGTATCGGCGCATCCGCTTACTTTTGGGATCTATGATTTGGCATGAACGGAGGGAACGAAACCGACGCATCTTCGAGTATCTCACCCTTAGTATATACGTTGTACAAAAAAATATAGAATCTGACATAGATGTCCTTGATCCCATACGATTATTTTTGCCTTCTGGATCGGACTATAGTCTTGTAATTTTGGTGTCCCTCAATAAAGTTTTACCTTCATCATATATATATATATATATATATATATATATATATATATATATATATATATATATATATATGTTGAGAGTAAATAAGGGACTTTAGTCCCACATCGGTTAAATGTAATATGAAGAGGGGTTGGACCCTCTATAAGTAGTAGGCAGTAGCCCTCAATAAAATCATCTGAGAAATTAGACTCATTTCTACATGGTATCAGAGCCATAACTCTCTCTCTCTCTCTCCACAAAATTTTTTTTTTTTTTTAGCCGATTCCCCCCCTCCGACCGATACTGATACGGAGGATGACGAAGACGTACATTACGCAGGGGGAGAAGCAGACAAGGGAAAAAGAGCTCCAAGTTTACAGAAGAAGACAGCAGAGGTCCAGTACTGTGCCGTGCCCTGTGCCTATAGTGCCAAGTCCCTCGTCTACTCCTGCCCCGACTCCTGAAGATGTTACTCCCGCACCGGATCGCTCGGATTCGGAAGCGGATCTCTCCGATTCGGATGGTATGCTTTCCCCACCACCCATTGCTCCCTTAAGGAGGTCTTCTCGCATTAATGCGGGAAAGGCTCCTATTCGTTATAAAGATTATGAACATGATATCGCCAACTACCTATCTTATTCTAATATTTCTTCGACTTATCAAACATTCCTCACTTCGTTAGACTCCACTTCATTACCTAAGAATTGGCAGGAAGCAAAGAAGGACCCAAGATGGAAAGCCGCAATGATGGAAGAACTTGGGGCACTAGAGAAAAATAAGACATGGGAGCTGGTGCCATTACCTGAAGGGAAGAAAGCTGTGGGATGCAAATGGGTTTACACAGTGAAGGAGACACCAGAAGAAAAAGTTAAACGATACAAGGCGAGACTGGTTGCAAAAGGCTATACCCAGACATATGGTATCGACTATGATGAGACTTTTGCCCCAGTAGCGAAGATGAGTACCGTAAGAACGCTGGTCTCAATTGCAGCAAACTATGGGTGGAAGCTACACCAGTTAGACGTAAAGAACGCATTTCTTCATGGAGACCTACAAGAAGAAGTATACATGGAGACTCCTCCGGGGTGCTACTCTGTGTCAGATTCAGGTAAAGGAACGTCACATGGAAAAGTGTGCAAACTGAAGAAGTCGCTGTACGGGCTGAAGCAATCTCCTCGAGCCTGGTTTGACAGATTCAGAAGGGCTGTCACTGGCATGGGGTACCATCAGACAAATGCAGATCATACTGTCTTCCTCCAGCATGCAAGGGGCCACATTACTATACTTGCTGTATATGTAGATGATATAGTGATCACAGGTGACGATGTAGTTGAGATCACTAAGCTGAAGACGAAACTCGCCAAAGAGTTTGAGGTGAAGGACCTGGGAGAGATGAGATACTTTTTGGGTATCGAGGTGTGTGATGGTGAACAAGGAATTGTTCTCTCACAAAGGAAATATGCACTAGATCTGCTGAAAGAGACAGGAATGCTGGGATGCCGAGCAGCAGTCACTCCAATTGACCAGAAGTGCAAGATGGGAGCAGAAGCAGGAAAGCCTATTGATCGCGAAAGGTATCAAAGGCTAGTAGGCAGACTGATTTATCTAGGGCATACTCGCCCTGATATCTCATTTGCAGTAAGTGTTGTAAGCCGCTATATGCATGATCCAAGAACGGGTCATATGGATGCAGTATTTCAGATTCTAAGATATCTGAAAGGGACGTCGGGAAAAGGACTGTGGTTCAAGAAGAATGGATGCACAAATGTTGAGGGATACTGCGATGCAGACTGGGCAAGCTGCATAGACGACAGAAGGTTTACCACAGGGTACTGTGTTTTTGTAGGAGGAAACCTGGTTTCATGGAGAAGCAAGAAACAGTCAGTGGTAGCACGGTCGACAGCTGAAGCAGAATACAGAGCAATGGCTCTAGGAGTATCAGAATTGCTATGGGTAAAGGCGCTGCTGACAGAGTTGAAGCTAGACAAGGGGACACCATTGCACCTTCTGACCGATAGTCAAGCTGCGATAAGTATAGCGAACAATCCGGTTCAGCACGACAGAACGAAGCACATCGAGATCGATCGATTCTTCATCAAGGAAAAGCTGGAACAAGGGATACTGAAGATTGACTATGTTCGCTCAGAAGAACAAGTGGCAGACTGTCTGACTAAGGGTCTTAGTTCATTGAGTCTGTCAAAGCTATGTAACAAGATGGGGATGATTAATATCTATCGCCTATCTTGAGGGGGAGTGTTGAGAGTAAATAAGGGACTTTAGTCCCACATCGGTTAGATGTAATATGAAGAGGGGTTGGACCCTCTATAAGTAGTAGGCAGTAGCCCTCAATAAAATCATCTGAGAAATTAGACTCATTTCTACAATATATATATATATATATATATATATATATATATATATATATATATATATAATGACTGCTAACCCAAGTGGATAGTGTGGAGACATGTGGCCCTTGTGAGCGGAGTTCGAATCCCAGTGGGAGCAGTTCCGGAACTAATTACCATTTCTAATATATGAGCGGTCAGGAGATCGATTTTCGGTGGGAACATTCGCCACAATTACCTTCTTTCAATATATATATATATATATATATATATATATATATATATATATATATATATAAAATTAAAAATGGCTTCCGCTCGGGAGAAAAGTGCGACCGACTCGGGAAACCTAGGGCTTCCACGTGGGCCGCCTCCACGACCGCCGGACCCCCTGGCCGGCGGTCGGCGTACCCAGGGCAAGCAGAGCGGCCCCCCCCCCGGCGCTGGGGGGGGGGGGCGGGAGCCAGATCGGGGGGGTCAGGCGGACCCCCCTCGCGCGCGCGTGCGTCTGTACACCCCCCGGCTGCTGGAGGGGGGGCGGGAGCACAGGGGGGGGGTCGGGCGGACCCCCTGGTGGCGTCGACGACCCCCCCAGGCGGAGGGGGGGGGGGGCGGGCTCTTCGGTGGTAGGGTCGGACCTCCCGGGGAAGGTGTCGAGTGCATTGGATCCGAATTTCGTTTTCGGAGCGGGGTCCGGATCCCTGGGGAGCCAGTCGGAGGGAGGAGGGTGGACGACGGTTACGCGCCGTCGGGTGGCAAAAACCGGGGGGAAGACGAGTGGCGGACAGGGTCAGGCTTGGGATCGCCATCCCGAAACTCGTCAGAACGGGACAGAGTCTCGGCCCAGCCGGGGTTCTGGGGTGTCTGCTGGGCGATCGATGGGTTGGCGGCCGAAGGCGACCGTGGCGGCTAAGGGGAAGGGTAAGGTAGTGGATCTGGATGTTCAGGGACCGGGGACTTCCCGTCCGATGATTGCCCAAAGGCCTTGTGGGGCGCCCCCTTGGCCTGCTGGACGGTCCTGGGCCGAGATCTGCAAACCGGTGGGACCGAAATCTCCCACTTCGATAGAGTACGTCCCGCCGATCAAGGTCGGGAGGGGTTACCGGGCGGTGTTTCCTGCGGAGGAGATCCAGCAGGTGACAGCTTACTGGGAAAATACTCTCGTCCTGTATGTCTTGGGTAACAAGCCTTTCTACGGACAGATCCGGGGCTATGCAGCGCGAGTCTGGAAGCCGAAGGGGAGTATGGAGTTCTATGCTCGTGAGAACGGCTTCTATTATGTGAAGTTCGGGCTGGCGGAGGATGTCGCTAGGATCCTCCAAGGTGGCCCCTGGACGTTTGACGGCCGACTGATCATTCTCAAGGAGTGGACTCCAGAGCTACGCTGCGAGAGGGAGGTTCTGAATGCCATCCCAGTTTGGATCCGTTTCCCTGAGTTTCCAGTTGAGTTTTGGAGCATTTCCCTGTTGATGCGTCTTGCTAGTCTGGTGGGCACTCCGATCAAGGCGGATGAGGCTACTACCTTTCGGACGAGGTTGATGTACGCGAGGATCTTTGTGGAGATTCGGGCAGGGGGGGAGCTTCCAAAGATGGTGGAGTATGAACTCCCTTCTGGGGAGGTGCTTACCCAGAAGGTGGAGTATGAATGGGTTCCGCCTACCTGTTCTCGCTGTTCCTGTTTCGGTCATTTGGCCAGTGCTTGCTTAGAGGCTGGCAATCCGGTGGAGCCTTGTATCCCTCCTCGTGAGGTTCCCGATGTCCCAAGTGATATGGATTTCAGAGATGATAGTGGAGCGGTGGTCGTGGAGGAGGAGGTTACTAATCAGAGGAGTGATGTCGGTTTGAGCCTCGTTGTATCTACCCAACTTGTTCCTACGGGAGGGGTGGTATCCACTGGCCAGGGGCCGAGTAGTATCGTTACCAGAAGCATGGTGGCGACGGAGACTGAGGCACGTGGAGAGAGCGGGTCGTCTGGAGGGCAGGTTTACTGCAGGAAGAGACGTGCGGTCGGCCTTCTACGTGATGGGCCCTCCATGATGGAGGACCGTTCCACTGACAGAGAGGAGGTGGTGTGTGTCGCCAATCCTGCCTGGGCGTTGGTGTTATCTCAGGACGTTCCTCGTCAGAACGGTTCCGACTGGCATGGATGAGGATCTTTTAGCGACGGCTGCGGCTCCTTCCCCAGGTGCTGTTCCGGGAGTTTCTCAGGGGGCCCCCACCTCTCATTAATTAATGGCCATTATCGCCTGGAATGTGAGAGGGGCGTGTTCGCTAGGGCGGTGGAGAGAGATATGTGGGGTGCTCAATAGAGAGAAGTGTGAAATCTCTGTTATTTTAGAATCCAAGATCAAAGGAGAGAAGACCCTTACTCGGCGGACCCCTTCTCATTGGGCCCAGCTGCACAACCTGGCCCTTTGTGACATGGCCAGGATTTTGGTTCGCTGGAACTCGAAGAGTTGGGATGGTGACTTGGTATTGATGACGGAGCAGTTGATTGTCATCTCCTTCGTGAACAAGGGTGGCTTTCGGTTCTTATTGGGGGCGGTCTACGGCCACAATGACAGAAGGAGAAGGGAGTCTCTTTGGAGGGATATCTCTCGTGTTTCCGATGTTGCTGAGTCGGCGTGTCTCCCTCTGCTCTTGATCGGGGACTTCAACGCTCTTATGCATCATGGGGAGAAGCTGGGAGGTCGTCCCGTTCCAGATTCTATCCTTTATGATTTTCAGAGATGCCTCCTGATGGCGGGGCTGCGGGAGCTGTCTCGATCAGGCTTCATCTGGACTTGGCACAACAAAGCGACTCACAACAGGGTTGCTTGTCAGCTTGATCGAGCTCTGGAAAACGGGGAGTGGTTCCGACACTTCCCCAACACTTCGGCTGAGGGTCTGGCCGCTGGGACTAGTGACCACTCTCCTATCCGGGTTGGCTTCACGGCTCGGTCTCTTGGGAAGTCTCGTCCGTTCAGATATAATAACAGTTGGTATCTTTCTGAGGGCTACCTGGAGGCTGTTACGGAAGGGCTTACTAGCGGACAAGAGGGGACGGCCCAATTCCGTTTGGTTCGTCGTCTTAAGGCTACGAAGAGAGCCCTTAGGAGTTGGGTGAAGGGTTTGCCCAAGTCCACCTTAGAAGATAAGGAGGTGGAGTTGCGGACCCTGCAGCAAGATATGCAAGCTGACATGCTGAATGGGGACCTGGCTGCTAGAGAGAAGGAGCTGGTCGGTGAAGTCAACATCCTGAGGCTGCAGAAGGAGATTAGCTCGGCTCAGAGAGCCAAATGTTCCTGGCTGAAGGATGGCGATCGCTGCTCCAAGTTCTTTTACGATGTTATCCGGACCCGACAGAATAGGAATCACATCTCCCAGCTGCTTGATGCTGATGGCTCTCTGGTGGGGACGCCGACTGAGATCCATGGCGAGGCTGTCAGGTACTACTCTGAGTTATATTTCCAGACTGACTACCTTTCCGTGTTCCCAGAGGTTGTTATGAAGAGATTGGTGACCCCATTTGGGAATAGCATTCTACTGGCCCCTGTCACATTGGAGGAGGTGGAATCTATTGTCAAGACGGCGGATCCCAACAAAGCTCCTGGTCCGGATGGCTTCAGCAGTGGTTTCTTTAAGCGCCATTGGGATATTCTGAAGCATCAGGTCGTGGAGGTGGTCCAGGAATTCTTCACCAAAAGGAAGCTTCTGAAAGAGCTTAATCACACTTTCCTGACCTTAGTGCCGAAGAAGAAGGGAGCGACAGCTTTGGCGGATTTCAGACCCATTGCGTGTTGTAATTATCTTTATAAGATAATTACGCACCTTATGTGCCGGCGGATGGAGAGGATCATGCAGGACTTGGTATCCCCGAATCAGGCTGCGTTCATCAAGGGGAGGTCGATCGCTGAGCACAGCCTCCTGGCTCATGAGATGGTGAGGGGATTCAGCAGACCGGGAGGGGAGAAAGCCTGTGTTAAACTGGACCTGAGGAAGGCATATGACATGGTCAATCGTGACTTCCTCTATCATCTGATGTCTGCCATGGGTTTCGCGGATCACTGGGTTGAGATGATCAGGGAGTGCATTACGTCCCCTACTTTCTCTGTGCTCATCCATGGTATTCCTTATGGGTACTTCCAGAGCAACCGTGGTATCAGGCAAGGTGACCCACTGTCCCCTTACCTGTTCACGCTAGTTATGGAGTACTTTACTTGTTTGATGGATCGGGCAGTGCACCGTGGACGGCTGGTACCTCTGTATCGGAGGATGGTCCCCCCAGTTACTCACCTTATTTATGCTGATGACCTGCTAGTCTTCATCCAGCCTTCGCCGGAGGGGCTTCAGACGCTTGCGACTATTATAGAAGATTTGCAGGCATTTTCGGGTCTCCAGTTGAACAGGGATAAGAGTAGGGTCTACTTCAGCTCCCTGTGCACCCGGAAGGAGGAGAGGGCTGAGGTGCTGGGTATCGCGAGGAGTGATCTTCCAGTGCGGTACCTAGGGGTGCCTCTCACAGTCAATTATGCTCGGGATCAGGATTGCACGAGCCTGGTGGAGTATGTCCAGAGGCGAGTTGAGGGTTGGCAAGCAGCAGGTCTGTCATTTGGCGGGCGCATCGAGTTGGTCAGATCGGTGATCTCGGCTGTGGCTCAATTCTGGCTGTAGTCCATCCTCCTACCTGTGGCCACTATCCGGCGTGTGGAGCGATTATGTGCCGACTTCATCTGGAGGGGGGTATGCACGCGATCTCTTGGGACCAGCTTTGTCGTCCCAGGAAGGAGGGAGGAGTGGGGCTCCGCCCGCTTCTGGAGATCAGGGAGGCCTCTACGCTTAAGCTGGCCTGGAGATTTATCAGCAGGGGATCTCTATGGGCGGACTGGATGCACAGTAGATATGTGAAGCAGGGTAGTTTTTGGACGTGCTCTACTGACAACAACCATTCAGTCACGTTCAAGAATATCTTGAGACACAGGGGGGTGCTCAAGTCTGCTATCCGGAGGGTCATGAAGGACGGGTCGGGTACGGACCTCTGGCTAGACCCTTGGATTGATCGGCGATCGCTGTTGGACATCAGAGGAGCCCCGACTCATCAGGAGGACAGACGGGGTCTGACATGCAGGCGCATCATTAGTGATGGGGAGTGGCGACCTGATTCGTATCGGTTCACTGAGGCGCTGGGTGGGAGCATTTCATCTATTACCATTGATCCGTCGCTGCCTGCGGATCGGTGGATTTGGGAGCCGACAGGAGCGCCTGCCGGGACGGAGGAGTTCCAATTCCGTAGCTGCTACAACCTTATCCGGCGAGCTTTTTCGTTGTGTTCTGATTACGAGTTCGTTTGGTGCAAGGGTCTGGCCAGGAAGATGCAGTTGTGTGTCTACAAGCTTCTACTGGGCCGCCTCTTGACTAGAGATCGCCTGAGGTCGTTTGGGGTGCCGGTTCCTGATCCCTCATGTGTGCTGTGCGGGCTGGAGCCTGAATCTATGAAGCATATCTTCTTCGAGTGCTCGCTGGCTTGGCAGATATGGTCGGAGCAGATTCGGATATTGGGAGTGAGCGCCTCCGGAAAATGTGTGGGGGACATCATCACGGAGATCCGAGATAGCAGGGGGAGGGGGCAGGACTGGTTCCGTACAGCCAGAGTTCGCCTGGCTGCTGCGGTTTGGCACGTGTGGCGGGAGCGAAACCGTCAGATTTTTGATGGGCTGGTCACCCCCCCAGTTGGTATTCTCCATAACATTGAGTATGATGTAAAGGCTATGGAGAATTGATGAGAGTTGAGTGGGAGTCCCACTATGTTTGTATGTTGTAAGAGTATGGCTTTTCATTTGAAATAAAATTCACCTATTTTCCAAATATATATATATATATATATATATATATATATATATATATATATATATATATAGCATATGTGCACGTGCCTTGCACGTATTTTTACATTTCTTAATTAGTTTAGGAAGACTCTTTAGGAAGACCAAAGGGTAGTCTTCCTAATTACTAAGTTGTCTTTATTAAAATTAATGAACTATTTTTAATTAGTATAAGTATGTAAGGGTATTTTCGGAATTCAAAAGTTTCACCATCTAAGGTTTCCTATTATATAGTAGAATATATATATATATATATATATATTTTTTTTTTAGTAGAATATATATATATATATATATATATATATATATATATATATATATATATATATATATATATACAAAGACCTCTATCTCAAGTGGTTAGAGTGAGGCACATCCTCCCAAGAGGTTGCAGGTTCGAGCAACGGGAAAAGCACATTTAATTTCATGTGGAGGAATAAATGTGAGTGCGGACCGGATGCGGTGAGATACAAGTGCTCGTGCGCGACCCTTCGGGTCGAGCCTGATGCGGTGAGATATAAGTATGGGTGCGGGCCTTCGGGCCGAGTTTGTAGGCCTTCGGACCAGGAGTCTGTGACACAATTACCAGTTCCAAAAATAATTATATATATATATATATATATATATATATATATATATATATATATATATATACACCCACGTGATAGAGTAGGAGCCATTCCCCCTAATAGGTATTTGGTTCAAGCCTTGGGAATGCACATTTAATTCTCATGTGTGGGGAATTAATGTGAGTAGCCGGGTGGGTGCTACGGGCCGGGTTGGTGGCCTTCTGGATTCAAGTGACCCTAGTGGTCAATGAGGAGAGTTATAAGGTTGAGGGGCGGCTGGGTAACAGGCGGCCTCAAGCTCGAGTCACGGTCCCGATAATGCAAAAATATAAAAAAAGAATATATATATATATATATATATATATATATGCAAATGACCTCTAGCCTAGTGGTTAAGAGAGATGCATGCTGCCCGAGTGGTCAGGAGTTCGAACCCAGTGGGAGCGATTCCAAAAACAATTTACATGGTTCCAATATATATTAATTGTCTTTTAATTAATGTATTTGGAAAAAGCAAAATACACCAGAAGAACGCAGCTGCCCTTATTAAATTTAATGAACAATTTTAATTAGTAAAGTTAGATAAGGGTATATTTGAAATTAACATAAATTTACGGTGAAGCCAACTTTTCATATATATATATATATATATATATATATATATATATATAGGCCCAGGAGAGTACATCTGATTTTTTGTGCGGTGGTTGGCATGTCTGGAGGGAACGAAACCAACGCATTTTTGAGGGTCTGGCTAAGTGGCTACCAGTATAATTATTGTACAAAGTAAAATACATCTGATATAGATATCCTAGACCCAAAATGAATTCATTTTGTGTCTACGTTGGGGGGATGTTTTTGTTACTTGCCAGTTCAACTTGACAGGTTACTTACAGCATTAACATGGCCTCAAACCTTTAAAAGCATTAGGCAGTTCAAGGTTAGGAGCCTTTAGAAACAGATGACATATTTCCACTGAAGAGCATTTCAACCCCAAAGTACTTACAAGCACAAGAAGTCTCTCCAGGATAACTACAAACAACATCCCCCTGCCTGGTAGGTATGAATCTTTCAACTTCTTGAAAACCATTTTACATCAGAAAAATAAAATTTAATGGCTTCCTTGTTCAATATAATTTCCTATTCGACACTGACACAAAACACACTTAATATTTTGGTGTGTCCAATAGTGTCCGACACAATGCAAGACAAACGAGGCACCGGTTTCTGGAGTGTATGTGCTTCCTCGACTACTGTTAGAAAGCTACCTCTTTATGATTCTTGATTCTGTATTGGATTAAGAACATCTCTTGGTCTTATTAATGTGGTACTGATAGATTCTGCATGCTGTGAGTAAACTGAACATATGGGGTATTACTGTAACTGATCTTGCATCTACATTGCATTTGTTGATACTTTTTGCGGCATTAGTTTCTTGCTACCGTTTTCTTGATTCTTGGTTTTCTTTCTTGGGTACAATCATCTTGATTTCATAGGTTCACAACTAGCTATTGTTAGATTATTGAAGCTGTAGTATCAGAATCGCATGATGGACCACGAGACAAGATCCTAGTGCCTACTCGTATGAACCATTGAACTCTTCGGATACTGCTATCAATGACCTACTATAGCTACGCGGCATGTTTACTAGACGATTTGCTCGCTAAATTTTAGATTATGGAATTACTTAATGTGTTCTGCAAACATCATACGGTGGTTGCTCAGTTGAAATCTCTACCGTCTTTGCAGAGGATCTATAATTGTTTGTGGTTTAGATTCCTGATTCATCGTGTTTGGTAAAATTTTCTTGATTCTATATGATTTGATGTTACAACTTACAACCTTAGATTGCGGAATCAGTAGTGTTTCCAGTAGATTCTTGATTTATTATTTTACAGCTCTCTTGCACAGAAAGTATATCGATTGTTTTCTTTATGTAATTGTTGCAGTCACCTGGTTACCAGAGTGAAATGTGCAAAGTTCTTCAACAAACTCATCTTGGAATGTTATGAATATCTTGAGTTAACATCAGAAGCTTTCCTTACAGAATCTAAAGTTGGCGTTACAGAAACATGGCTAACTTGAACACTCAGTGATAGCTAGGATACGAGCAAGATGTCTGAAACCTCTTCTTTTTCTGATCCAATATCATCAAATTGGCTGCAATACATAATGCCGTACAAGCTGTCAGATCTCTTAGAATTGAGCAGCAACTCCAGAATGCGATCGATGACAACTCTTTTAACAAGTCCTATTTGTGTGAATGTGGTGATCCTTACTGCCTTGACATTCGTGACATACGACAATGGCTTCCAGAGTCTGAATTAGATCAGGGGATGCAGAATCTTGTCCTTCAGCTGGAAGAATCATACTTGGCTCTTGGGGAAGCTTACAAGGAAGATCAACAGTTGGATCAAGCTCTCGATACTGTAAAAGTAGCATGTTCATTTTACGACTCGTATCCACAACATCTCGTGGATGCACGGTTCGTCCCATCTATGGTCAATTGCTCGTCAAGTCAGCTGATTGCCAACAAGGGAAAAGCAGTGGATGTGGTAGTCTCCAATCTCCCTGAAGATGGTTGCTCTAGTAGCCGATTTTCTCCTAATTTATTCTCTGCCAAGGCATGGTCGCTTGCTGGAGATGTATACAGTAGTCGTGCTACGCATCATTGGATAGGTGACGAAGCATTTCAAGTACAAGCAGAAAGGAAGACGTCAGGAAGTGAAGCACAAAAATCAAACAAAGTCAAGAAAGGGATCGAGAAGTCGGGAAAGAATGAGCCTTTTTACATTAGCTGCAAGGGTTCCGCACCGAGCAGTAAAAAGGAAACTAGCACAAAGAGAGGAGTTGCTGCCGCGTCCTCTAGTAGGAAAAAACGGAACAGAAGACAGAATAACCTGTCAAGGAAGAAGAAACCCCGAAGTGCAAGTATTATTGAATATCTTGAAAGTATAAAATGCAGTAGTCCAGAGGAGGATCTTTTGGCTGCTATACACTGTTATGAAGCGGCTATCAGAGCAGTTTGTGTCTCTTCCAGTGAATCGGCAGAATTACGTAATGAAGTGACGAATAAAAATGCATTGACCTATAATAAACTAGCATGCTACAGAGCGTCGGCTGGAGGGAGTACTAAAACTGTCATTGCTGATGCTAGAGATGCCTGGGATGAAGTTTCAGGCCATAGAAACCTCATAAAAGTTAAATGTGAACTAGGCCTTTTTCTAAGAACATATGCTGGCCATCTGGTAAAACGTCATGAAAAGTACGATATGCGTGGTACTTGTTCAGACCGATACGCAGTAAATTTGCCGACTGCAAAAACATTGTACGATGGTGCACTTGTGTACTATATGGATGCACAGAAAGAACTGTCCTCTGCTGGTGACGAGGCTGATCCTCCTTTGCGTGATATGGTACGTGTAGGGTTAGACGAAACATCTCAATCTTTGTCTGACCTGCGCATCCGGAAGGACGCCTTTTATCACTTTCGACAAGGTTGCATCCTGAGAGACACTTGTTTGAAATTTAAGAATGTGGATCAGAATGAAGTCGACCACCTTTCTAGTAACAAAACCAACCACCAGAATGCCGAGCATGATGCTTATTTTGCAGAGGAGCACTGGCAGGAGGCAATACGTTTATGCACTCCAGACGAACGTCCTGTTGCATATCTTACGATCCTCTTGGAGCTATCAACCTTATGTTCGGGCCTCTACAGCTTCACCTCGTACTTGGTACGTTCTCTAAATCTGTAGTGTGCACTATGTATGACTAATTGTATGTGATTAGAATTTGTGGCTTCATAGTTAATTTCTCCTCTTATGACAGAAGATCATACATCTATTAATTCCGTTTAATGAAGGGCGGGGTTAGCATATCAAGTTTTCATTCCCTAAATGCAGTGTTAGTGGTACAGTACTTTAGGATGTGCTATAAACTACCCGACATTAGTCAAATGTTGGTTCATAATCAAAGAGGTGTATGGTCTCTATATCACCTTCTCCTTTGACGTTTTCATTTTCTACAACCCAAACAATAGGTTGGAAAGTTACAATTCTGAAACCTCACTAGGTCTGGTGACTCCTATGGGGTTACATACATATACAAGCACACCGCACAGATTCATTATAATTTCTCAGCAAAATATTTAATTTTGTGTTATAAAGTTAATTAACAATATAGATTTTTTATTGAAATTGAACCATCTAACACGACACGTATTTTGCTGTGTCCTTTTAGAGTATCTGTATCGCAATCCAGTACTTGTGACATGACACATATGGATGGCGACGCAACACCTATTTTTGGGCTGTCTGCACTTCCTATCTGAAAATACTACATTTTGCTTCTAAAATTATTATGCCCCTCATTTAGCACTGGTTAGTTTGCATAGTAAAAATACTAGCCAAGTATAATGTTTCTGTTTGACCTTGTGACCACTCTTTTTGTTGGGTTAGTCAGAATGCTTGCAGAGAGATTGTAATCATCGAGAAATTTTTAAGAACCAAAAGAGAGAAAAATAAAACTCCTACATGTTCTCGTGCAGATGAAGGAAGCAGCCCTCTTCCACCTATTGGAAGCTCGTCATATAGCTGAAGTGAATGGAGGATGTCAGCCCTTTCCTGATCGTGGTGTAGAAGAGAGATTTTGGGACAAGTTAAGGGCGCTGTTGCTAGACATGTGCAAGATGTATTCAAAACCACTTTGTGGAAACGATTCTGGAGTTGCAGGTCAGGAATCAGCTTCTAAAAGATCTCTCGAGAAGCTGAAGAAGATGTACTTGAAGTCTATAACTTCGCCTACTTTTGCTGTGCTACATGAAATACACAGAGAATGGTTTTCCGAGACTACATCATGAGATGCAGAATCTCCCTACATGAGCATGTGTCGTTGAAGGAAAGCAAGATTGGAGTGCACTTCTTTAATCTACAAAAGACAATTCTATTGTATGTGTACTTCTTATAGACCTCTTGACTTGTTCAGTTTTGAGAAGGTTTCTCTCTCTTGTGTTGAACTTATTCAACAACTTTTATTGAGCACAATGAGATATCTAGACAAAACTCTCGCAAACTTTTGTGTTGAACTTATTCAACAATTTTAGCTCTCTTGTGTTGAACTTATTCAACTACTTTTATTGAGCACAATGAGATATCTCAAGGAGAACTTTTAAACCCCTTTATATAGCATATCATGTGTCCATATATAAAATTCAATCTTGTGTCCATATATGGAAATCCAATATTATGTACGCTTACCATATAGTAGAAATCAATATGTGGAGAGATCTCATACATGGAAAACCAATATATGGAAATCCAATCAAATATATGGCCAAAGACAAAAAAAAGGGTCATGGCCCTAGCTTTTTTGAACATTTTTCTTCGGTTACCTATGTATATTGCTCAAGGCGCAAGGTATTGTGGTGTACTGATAACTGGAGATGGAAGCACCATGACACTGTACTAGGAAACCTGTTTATATCTCCAAATATACATAGGATCCACTTTGTACCTTCAGATATACTTGGGCTGATGCATTATTGTTGTTATGATATTTTGTCGAGACAATACTAATCTCTTCCTTAATACTAATGTCTGAGAAGAACTAAGCAGCAATCTGGCGTCATGCCACCGTCACGCTAAGATTTACTTGGAATAGTAAATTGCAAAGTAAAATTTAGGCTAATGTTTACTTGAATACCTTCAACTATCATGTGCCATCAGCAATGTGCTATCCTGTACCTTTTTATGTGCAAATGTGTACCATAAACTCTTTTTTGACAACTACCAAGGACAATTTGCCCCAACCATAACCCTAACCTTAAATATGCCTTATATTTATGTAACCCCTCAAATCTTGATATGTTTAGTGCCCCCAAGTCCCAACTGGCAAGCCATATCCAAATGCATTAGATCTGTTACACCTTGTCTCTATGCTATTTAAACCAAAGATACATGGATATATGACTTACCTACTAAGTCACATGATCTTATTGGAAGTACATGTGCTAGATATGAAAATAAGCTGATAATTGTCATAAGAGGGCTATATAATGTCCCTTACAATTTTTTTCCTCTATCCTAAAGCTGTCTCAAATTTCTTAGCATACATGCATCAACCCTAACTTGAATGTTGGAGTGGCATTTGAGGATTATCCCACCCTCGATGTTTGTTCGTATACACATGCAACAAAAGATTCAATCATGTGCAGAAAGATGGATTGCATATAAGCAGAAGAAGTTCGTAGATTAATCCAACACTTCGTTCGGAGTTTTTTTATGGTGATAGAACATCGTCAACGTCGCCTCCTCTTTTCGCTCCCTCCCTACGTGTCCATTGCTTGTTCGCACAAAGGGCAGGCCCGGGGGTAAGCCAGACAAAACTTCGGACTTGGACAACCCCTATGCTTAGGACAACCTCCAGATTCAGCGTGACTCCAATAGAGGACATGGCTGCGAGTGGTGACCCACTAGAATTGACCCACAATAAAGATCAATGGACAACCAAAACTAGCTTCGGATAGGACAATCCAACCGTTTGGGCCAGCTCTAAGTGAGCAACAAAAGGGATCAAGAGAAGGAAAGTCTGGAAATAATTTTTATATTTAAGTAACATTAATAGTTTCATTTTTAATGAAGTTAACATGAAACTCATAATGATATGGGGACGTGGATTGTTGGATTTATGCGGAATAAGCTATTATTTGAAATCTTCAAAGATAATTAAACAATAATACTCTTTTCAGGAAAGTCACCTAGTACGAATTTCAGACCATATTCATAATTATGGGTCCATGAAAAATGGCCTTTTTTATTTTAAAAATTACATCTTTTTCTAAAAATTTGAGGATGACTAGTGGTCTCTGTCCCGCTTCCATTTTAGTCAGTTCACCATCAACCCTAAAACAAAAACCCTAATTTTTTTTCTTCACCAATGTCGTGGTACTCCATAAATTCTCCATCAATCTCTCGTCTCCTTCTTCACTCCAACCCCTTTACCGTAATTTCTTGAACTCCTTTTCTCCTCATCCTTCCGTTCGATTGCTAAAAATCACTTTTTTTTATTCGAATTCTAGGGTTCCAACGACCTCTTCCGCTCCAAGAAGAATATAGGGTTTCCGGCGAAGGCGATGTCGAAAGGATTGGAGTTGAGTTGCAGCGGTGCTGGTGGTGCGTGCGCTTTCTTCTGCTCCTGTTTTAATTTTTGTTAATTTTGGTGGGTTTGTTGACGCGTTTTTTATATGTAGATGGTAAAGATGGAGAATTGAAGCGGAGGGAGCCGAGTATATCAACCATACTCACCGGATTTGGGAATTCCTTCGATCCCTACGGAGCTCTCAGCACCCCCCTTTACCAAACATCTACATTTAACCAGGTGACGCCGATGATTACGTGTACATTTAAGTTTGTTAGATTCAAATCGCATGGATTTGTAAATATGCACGATACTGTAAGAACACGACATGTAGTTCGACGTGTCTTGGTGTATTTTGGGGACACAATGAGGCACAGACATGGCCAGGAACAGACCTAAAGCATGGCCTTGGGGGGTTATGGCCTCTTTACCTTTGAGAGTTTCACTAATTATACTATTAAAATTTAAAAGTTCAGAACAATGTTACAACAAGTGGTTTTCCGTACATGCTCGGATTGCTCAGTTGATTAATCACAATTATACATAACTTGAAATTCTGGTTAATCGTATTAAACGCCTAGATGATCTTTCTCTTTGGAATAGTAGTTCAGAAATGTACCCCCAACTTTTTATAGCTCCGTTGATTATACCATAATTTTAAAAGTGGTAGCTTATTGTGCAACACACACACACCCTCTCCTCAAAAGAAAACTTTTGCAAGAGAAAATACTAGTTACTTGGATAAAATTGAATCTTGGTTCGTCCCTGGACATGAGTACGGTTTCTTGCTGCGTCTGTGCTTCGTAGCTCTATGTCACGAGGATAATTAATGGGTTAATGCAGGGCAGACCTACATGGGAGCGAGTGGGGGCAGTTGTCCCCACTGAATTTTTGCTTCCGAGATAAATATTCCTGTTCATATTAAATTTTCTTCATCAGTTTTATGTTTTGCCCCCTTCGAATTTTATTTAGCAAAATTTTGGACTTTCTTTACATTTGAGGTTGATCCCCCTCTTTTAAATTCCTCCGTCCGACCCTGGGTTAAAGGTTACAATGGCCTCTATAGGTTCTATATTTTGTTGATAGTTAATTGTACTAATTACATCTACTTTTTGTTAGACTTTTGAGCACACGATTTGACAAATCTAGGAACGTGGCAGTCATAATTACCTTGCTTTATTAGTTCTCTCATTTCTGATTGCATCCCAGTTGATACCTAGTTAAGGTTTTAATGTATTCATCTAAGAGGGTGAATTCCTTTTATTTACTACGGAAGTTATCTAGACCAAAGCTCACATTGATTTTTTTATTTGGAAATAATTTATTTACTATAAATTCACCTATCTTTAGTGGAGTGTTATTTATTCAGATTATTTGTTCTGTGTCATGGAGATCAATGCAACTCCATGTACCAAATTGTATTTCTTATTCATTTGGACTATTTCCTAGTAGGGGAATTTGCATGAACTTAAATTGCATAGCTGAAAAGGTAAGTCTGCCTATATGCCAACTAGTTTACATGTTTTTGACAAGAACTTGTCTTTCTTTTACCTACTTGTCTAGGAATTTGGTGCCAACATAGATTGTTGACATTAGGTTGAAAACAGTCAATTGGGCATAAAACTTTCTCAATTTTGTGTGTGTTTCTCTTGGGATTTTTTATACACAGATTGAGTATGGGTTCTGTTTGCTTAAGATTGAGAACCAGTCTACTAGGCTGTCAACTACCTTGGCAGCTGATTTGGTAGTAGATTTACACCAGCATATTCAAGTTTTGCCAAGTTTCATATAATGGTTTCCAGTTGCCAATAAATAGGAAGCCTATTGTCTTAGTAGATAACTCTTGGTCTCATAGAGTTGTGACAGCCACAAATTGAGAGAGGGAAAAAAAGAGATCGGGATCTTGGTTCATCTTGTCTTCTCGAGTGTCTACTTTGGGTCTTTTTTGGTGTTCTCGTAAGTTATTTTTTGTTGTTGTTTGTGGGTCTTGAAGTTGAGTGCATCTTGTAAAAGCCTTTTAATACCTTGTTACGGGTCGCTTGTTGGGGTTGTTTATTTGGGTTTCCATCTCCTTGTGTGCTTGTGGTTGTGATTTTCTTTGCTTAGTGTATTGCATATCCCTAACATTTCCAAACATCATAGATGACTCTACCCTAAAGGTATGTTTGGTTCAGGCAAGGTTGTAAAAGGCGCTAGGTGCTAGTCGGATGGGGACCGAGTGCCTGACGCCTAGCCAAGCTAGCTTAGGCGTCCGCGGTTAATTTTTTTTAAAGCCCCCATAAATATCTACTAAAAATTGCAAAAAAAGTTCATAAAACCCAAGAAAATGCAGTCAGGAGTAGGGGGACCTAGGCGGGCGTCGGACAGGCGCACCAGGCGCATATCGCCTAGGCAACCCACCTAGGCCGATTTTTAGAACAATGTTTGCAGGGCTGGACATATATTGTAATTGGCATTACATTGTAAATCTAATTTAGGTGTTTAATTGGACGATTTTTTTTGGATGTAATATAATGGCTATTACAAGCTTGAATACTTTACATCACTTTCTTTTAAAACCAATTACATCATAAAACTCACGTAATCGCAATTACATTACAACTTAAAACTTACAAAATTACTTTTTTTAAATTTTTTTTCTTGTTATATTATTATTATTAATAATTAGTTATTTAGTTATTATTATTATTATTTTATTCTTGTATATTTGTATATTTATTTTTGTATTTATTTTATTTTTTCTGTTTTTTATTATTTCTTATTAATTTTTTTTAATGTTTTAGATTTTTAACTTAAATTTTTTATTTTTTTAATAAATTTAAATACAAATTTAAAATTTTAAATTTTTTAAAAATTTTAAAAATTTTATTTTAATTTTAATATTTTTTTAGAATTTTTTTTTGTAATTTTTTTATAAATGTTAAGGTTGGCCAAGCCGCCAAAGAAGAAAATATAAATGTCAAGTATATATTTTTCAAAGTGATACAAATAACAATTATTATTCCATGGTAAACAAACATTATTTCAATGCAATTGATATTACATTACATGGTTTGATTACGTGTTCCAACCAAACATGGTATGTAATTGTACTTTTATTACATTACAAACTTCATTCCATTACAATTGTGATTACATTACAATGAACCAAACGCAACTTAACTTAAGTCATTGTGGAAGAAGGCTTGAATGATGACTATGATGGCCCATTTTTAACAGTTGATGAAAAATTTGAAGAACTTTTATGAACTGAGAGGCACCATCCGAAGAACTACTCCGCTTTTTCTATGAATAATCAGTGCAATCTATTGCATGCTTTCTCTATTATACTTTCAGAAAAGATTGCTTATTATTGCAGCTCACTGTGGAATGTATCTTGCAACTTCTGCTTGATTTATTCTCTCATTTATTTTTCAGCCTTCAGCAACAGAATGTGGCCCTTATGACTACACTAGAAGTGGTAATCCCACTCGTGATGTGTTGCAAGGGTTAGCACTAGTGCTTTACTTGGTCCGTCAGCAGCCCACATATGGTGCAGGTTGTCTTATGAAAACATTTCTTTATACTGATAATGATCTATTTGTTTACAAAATTCAGTCTTATGGCTAAGCTTGAGAAAGCGGATTCTGCATTTTGCTTCACTAGTGGAATGGCTGCTTTGGATACAGCTACCAGTCTTGTTGAACCTGGTATGAACCGGCTTTCCTTCATCTTTTATTTTGCTTGCAAGTTTTATCTGATCGTTGCAATATTTTAGATCAGGAAATTGTTGCCGGGGATGATATATATGGTGGTACTGATAGATTGCTTCAACTTGTTAGAAAGAGAGGAGTTGTGGTGAAGTTAGTCTGGACCAACATGATTTTTACAATAAACTGAAAGACCTCAGTAACAAAGATGCTAATGTCGTTGAAATGACAGACAGGTAAATATGTGTGATCTGAGTGAGGTGGCATCTGCAATTGGCCCTAGGACAAGGCTTGTATGGTTGGAGAGCCCAACAAATCCTCGCCAACAAATTATTGACATAAGGGTAAGACTGACATTTGTGATTTACTTGAGAGTTGATATGTATATATTTTTGCAAATGGTGCATGTGAACTAAATTCTAGATATACTCAAGTTGTAATGTTGTATTGTTTTGCGTTGGACATGGATTATGTTTCATGGACACAGATTCGAAACGACACATTTCAGACATGGCGATGCGGATCCGACACCTATTTTGGTCTGTCGTAGTCATATTTTATAGTATTGGCCCATACCGATACAAAACGGCCGATACCGATACGGTTTGATATGTCATGATCCGATATCGACGCTACTGATACCGACCATATCAATGTTGGGGGTCTCTTTCCCAGTAAATTGGGTCAATTGAGCAGAGAAAATTGAACGAAAAAGACCGATCAACAACTATGTATAAAAGCATAGTAAGGTTGTAAAATCATTTACATGAAGAAAGCTCATATATTGCATGTAAACCAATCAACAATGGTGACTATTATTTAATTCAATGTCAAAACTGCTAAGAAACAACACAGAAAATATTTAAAATTATTCCTAAATGTATTTTTTTCTTTATAAATTGTTAATAATCTATTAATAATTATTTGCTCTCCGATACCAAAAAATCTGATACTCTGAACCGAAAGTGCCAATACCGTTGATCTCGATACTCGTAGGAAGGGTCATATTCCAATACCGATATTGTGAACCTTGGTCCTAATGTATTTTGGAGTGTCCGTGCATATGTCCGATACATGTGTCCGACAAGAGACGGACACGGCATGCATTTTGGAGTGTCCATGCTTCATAGGACATGGATGTTATGCACTCTCTAATCATATCAATACCTGTTGTGCTTAAAAACTTCTACAACTTCTTTGTGTCTCAAATCCTGTTGGGAATAGTATAAGTTTCACTTTATTCATGTGTGTATTTTCAGCAAGGAGTGGACTCACTACATGCCTTTTTATTGGAAAATGACTCACTATGTTTGCTATTGCCAGTAGTTACTATGTCTTATTACAAGGTTAACAACTGCGTCTTCATAAATGGTAGAATCACAACTTAGCCTGACACCAACTTTCTAAACCATGTTAGTATGCCTGAATGGGCTTGTTAAGGTGATACTTGCTACTTTCACGTGTATGTTTAAATGTTAAAAGCATAGATATCTGCTGTTTATGTGTGTGTGTTGTTGAGCAAATACTTTCTTTGAGCATGGTCCATCCTTGGCCATCCAATATATTATCCGACTCGGTTTATCATGGCCTATACTTCGTTGATTATCTGCAAATCAAACTCAAGTGGATTGGATAGTCTTATAACATGCATCAATTGAAATCAAAGTGAAAAATTGGACGGATCTCACTCTTTGTTAACTCACAGTTCAAATACGCACTTGGATTCAATGATTTTACTTGCTACATGTGTTAGAACTATCAGATTCACTTTATTTTTGATTTATAGACAATCAAGGATGTGTAGATCATGATGAGCGATGTTCATCATTGATTGGATGACTAACATGAACCTGTGTATCATGCTCGACGAGTCCTTGTTCAATGGACAGACACTAGGCACACATTCTTTCATTGGCGTTCAGTATCAAAAACTCAATGTGGGTTAGAGTCATTTGTGTTTATATATATGGATACAGCAACCCTCCACTTTTGTTTGGAGTTGAACATAAGTTATCTATGGTATCCTGTTCTGAACTCTGTTTAAGAAGTTCTTCCCCCTCTTTCAGAAAGTTGCAGAGTTAGCCCATTCACAGGGAGCTCTTGTTATGGTGGATAATAGCATAATGTCTCCAGTGCTATGCCAGCCATTAGAACTTGGGGCAGGTAAACTAATGAATGATACTTAATATTGACCTAAAACCTTCAAATTGCAACCTCCCCCTTATCAGCATCAGTTTCTTTAATAGATGGCTTCTTCTCTTTGTTACAGACATTGTAATGGAATCAGCTACTAAATTTATTTCTGGCCATAGTGATCTCATGGCAGGCGTCCTCGCAGTCAAAGGGCAAAGGTATGGAATCTTATGACCCCTTCTCTTTGTCCCCGAATTTTTTTATTTAGTTGCAAGTTTGTGCACATTGCATCAGTCCTCGCTTCTGTACATCTTTTATTATGCATCCGATGTAGACAGTCTTAATCATTTGTCATTCATTATTCTCAAACTTGGTTTCATACTAGTAATTTATTATAATGTTCCTTTTTAATTACTGCTTGTTTTCAGTGATATATGTCGTCAATACATATCAGGCTCGTGCGTTCTTCTTTTATGGTAAAGATAAGGATATGTTATCTGGTTGCATGCTGTTCATAGTGTCTTCAGTTCTTTATGTTAACCAGGTCCAGAATAAGTTTGGACTTTTGGAGGCTCTCATGCATGTTAATTCCTGCAAAGAAGGATGTCTTTTTATCACTTTTTTTTATTAGACAATGAAGGATGTTTTCTAACTTTATGCTTGCAAGGCTTATTATAATTGAACTTGATAGAGTATGATAAAACTAAGATAAATTACTCCAAACCGCCAAGTGTTTAATGCCATGATTGGTAATGCCCATAATAGAGTATCACGAGTATAAGGTAAATTACCATAAACCCTACGACATGTCATGCCAATGTTCACAATGCCAAGTTTTGAACCTCCCCTCTGCTAGCCTGTTAAAGTTTTTAAAAAATTTTAAAGATCAACTATGTCTGTCTGTCACTGACTCAGTCTTTCTCTCCCCTTTCTTTCTGTACTTTCTCCTTTTATCCCCTTTTCTTGTCAACCTGACGCACCACAACCACGACACTTGTGCCAAATCCAATGCCATACTGGCTGCCAACCTATGTTGTACTGGGCGCTAGGCGAGGCGAGGCGAGGCGAGGCGAGGCGACATGCCATCCGCCTCGCCTAGGCGTCCGCCCAGGATCCGCTGCTTTGAATCAAAAAATTCTGCAATTATGCATTCAACAAATATGTAGTATAACTAATAAGCAATAAGCATTAAGCAATACGCATAAAAGTAATATAAGAAGCAACAAATATGAAATAACCAGTATTCAACATCAAGTAAGGAGTAAGCATAATTGGGCGATCCTAGCGGACCTTTTCTTCCCCTGGGTGACCCTAGGTGGGCGCCTAGGCGAGCAAAACGTCACCCATGGAAAATTTTCCCGAGTCGAGGTGAGACCTCTCCAACCTGCACGCCTAGGCCGCCTATCGCTTGTGACAACATAGCTGCCAACCCATCCAGGGTAAGTACAGCCCAATTCTTACAATAGAAATAGTAGACTCAAATAAAAAAAAGATCCATCTTGCCATGAGGCTTGCAATCTTGCTGATTGGATTTACTCAAATTGGAACCACATTCGTATTGGATTTGTGATCTTGCTGGAATCAGGCTGCAATCTCCATGTTTTTTCAAACTTGAATTAATATGAACCCCTTGTTCTGCTAATCCAATTTAAAATGACCAGGTTGTCATTTGGTTACATAACAACTATGTTTTGAAATATGACTGATTTTGGAAGAATCTTCATCCAAAGATCTGATTTCAGGAGTGGTAATTGTTCCCTTTAGCAAGGTTCTAAACGGCGGTAGGCGGGTGCACGGCGGAGAGAGTTCGTCTAGGCCGTCTAGGCACGCTTAGGCGGTTGATACATTTTGGACATTTTTACTATTTTACCATTGTTTTTTTTGCATAATATGCATATTTTAAGGATGTTCCAAGCATAACTAAGTTGTAGAACGAAGATTTATGAAGTTTTAGTTTTGTAAAAGTGAACCATAGGACCATAATGCTTGTAAGACCTTTTGACCAAAACATCTTGTTAGGTATTGCTTCGACTAGGCGACCGCCTATGCATATTCTAATCTCATTTTGCATATTTGATTGCATCTCATATAGATTAGAATTATAAGATCATTACTTATAATCCGACTTTATTCTTTTATATAAATTTTCATCGTAAGTTGTTGCACGGATTGTTAATTCCATTTACCCTCATCATATAATATTAGGAATGCTATACACAGACACAAATATATATACACACACGCGCGCGCGCGCACGCACACACACACCGTCATTATATCATCTCCTAGTTCCCGTTCATAATTCATTGACTGCTGACCTATCAAGTAGGCACAGTTTCATATCATCATTTTTTGTGATTCTGTTGCTAGGGGTTAGTAATTTATGTCACCATTTATCTACCCTAAATTTATTATGATAGTTCTGATCTCATAGCAATGAGTTTTTTAAAAAACTTTTAAAGCTGCACTCTTTAGATTGGTGAAGTTTAGTAGTGATCGAAATATGAAATAAGGGGGGTAGTCTCCTTTTTCTTACTTGTCTAGTTTATTTGATAAATGCGTAAAACTTTGGTGAATATATATTACATCATTCTGTTAATACTGCATGAGCATCTTGACGTACCCTGGTTATCTGTAAACTTATTTTTTGTAATGTTTCTTTATCTATTTCAATTGTTCTGTTATTTTGTCATTACCAGCTTGGCAAAGTCGATTGCTTTTTTACAGAATGCAGAAGGCACTGGATTAGCACCATTTGATTGTTGGCTTTGCTTGCGAGGTATAAAGACCATGTCTTTACGTGTGAAGGAGCAACAGGTACAACAAACAGTTATTGTCTACTGTTTTTACATCTCTATTTGTTTAAAGTTGACATATCTGTACATATGGCCTTTGGGGTTGGGAAAATTTGAAATTTTCAGCATATTAGAGTGCAACAATTTAGTGGCTAACTAGCAAGAATGGGCACTATGAAAGTTGGTGTACATGTCTCGTTGTGTCGGTGACACTCCAAAATACACTAGGACATTCCAAAATCAATGATGTATCATTGTCCTAGTGTCCGTTCCGTATCATGTCGTATTCCTGTCCATCTAACATAGGTGTCTAATGATGATGTTCATCTCCTTTGACTATATGATGGTATCAGAAAGTACCAGAAAACATATTTAAACATTTAATCCAAAATACTTGATGAAATTAATGGAGTAAAAGCTTTTGTATAATTTCTTGTGTCAGATCATCATCCAAGCCATTCTCCCATTGGAATGGGGTCGGATATGGAGCATAAGAAAGCTCTCTACAATATTTGACAAAGTTATACTTATATGACCGGCTGTCGACCTGATATCAACTCTTTATGTTGTTGCAAATTCCTAGACAAGGTATACGAGCATGAGAGGGCCATGCCATAAAACCTAAGTGGCCAATTGGTAGGTAGGTGGACCTACCTTTGGATTGTAGTTTAAGCTCATGCAAACAAGGAACACCTTCCAAGTTTTCCTAGACTATAAAGAGTCTAGACAAGGAGGTTAGATGATACAGTTTATTATAGGGAATTGCATTCATCTCTATGTCACATTACACCAAAGATTGGAGGAACGATAATCTCATAATTTCTTGTCTTAGATGATACATGTATTTCTACAGTATACCTGGCAAGGTAGAGTTGCCACTTTGGCTTATTGGAATACCAGGAAAACTGGCTAGGGAAAAGCCATAGCTATGTCTTACATTGTTTGTTAGTCTTTAAATAGGCACTTTTCATACTGCTTCAAAAGTTAAAGCTTCTGAGAGGATATGCCAGGAAAAAATAGTAGCAAAATAAAAACTATAAACTATAAGTAAAAACATGTTAAAGAGTCGGTGTAAATATAGATCACATGTATCAAGACTACTATTTTTCCCCCCTAAAGAAGTGCATGTGAATCAGTTCTCCACTTCTTGAGTTTAGTAGCTTTTAAGATAATTCAATTTCTTCTACCAAAAAATGTTCAATTGTTCACTTGCTTCATATTGGTGGACAGGCAAGTGCACATATGCTTGCTGAATTTTTGTCGTCTCACCCAAGAGTAAATCAAGTGTACTATGCAGGACTCCCTAGTCACCCAGGACACTCTTTGCACTTCTCTCAGGTACCTTAACGGAGTTGACCTCAATAGATAGAAATAGAAAACGTTTTTGAGCTTAAAAAAGTCCTATTTTCTTTTGCAGGCAAGGGGTGCTGGTTCCGTGCTGAGTTTCTTGACAGGGTCACTAGCCCTCTCGAAGCATATTGCTGATACAGTGAAGTATTTTAGCACTACCGTTAGTTTTGGTAATCATTCTTTCAACACTTGACCTCTCATTATATATATATATATATATATATATATATATATATATATATATATATATATATAATGCATAGATCTCTATCTTTTACCAAAATAGAGTTGTAGTTTGCTTCTAATTTTTAGAAAGCCCATTCAGATGTCCACGATTGTTAATGTCTAATTAATAACTTCATATTTTTCATTGGATAGTTAATTTTGTTAGCTATCTCATATCATCTAGTATACACTAGTTATTCGCTAGTTGAGGAAGTCAGATTCAACGACATCTTTGTGTATTACCTTCCAAAAGTTGAGTGGGTGATAATTGTTCTTCTCATTTTTATTTCATTCCACCTCACCCAAACCCCACCCCGCTCACGCTCGACCCCCTCGTACAGTCTTACTGCAAAGTCGAAGAAACCTCATTTTTACCAATTTTGTGGATTCTAATTACTTTCCTTGCTGAATTTTCCATGAAGCCAGATTGGGATGGATTGTGCAATATCAATGCACCTTCATAAAACAAAAAATCATTTGAGTGGGAACCTTACTGGGAGGAAGGCTTTACTAGAGGCGCAATTTGGGTTCTGTTAATTATAATGCTTTACTAATATTATCTTTGTTATGCCTTTGGTGATGTCACACTAGTTATTATCATGTTTCTCCCTTGAAATAGTTAGTCTTTGATCCTAATGAAATCAATCCTTTCACAAATTCTAACCTGTTCAATAACATTTCAGGCCTTTTCTAATATATAGGTTTAATGTAGTCTTATCTCAACAATAATGTACTATTACTTAAAACAAATATAGCGAAAACAAGGGAAAAGCCCAAGTTATTTTTAGTCTGTTCTTGAGTTTCCTACTTGCTACGTAAAAGAATGTTACTGTTCATTCTTGCACTACTGTTCTTTTCTATTGTAATTCTAGGGTTTTGTTTGGTAGACACATAATAGCATGATTTGGTTGCAGGGAGTGTGAGGTCTCTTATAAGCTTGCCATGCTTCATGTCCCATGCAAGCATTCCTGCTGCTGTTCGTGAGGCTAGAGGCTTGACTGAAGATCTTGTTCGCATCTCCGTTGGAATTGAGGACGTAGATGATCTTATAGCGGATCTAGATTACGCCATCAGATCAAGGCCCTGAACTAGTAATTTGTAGTCGTATAAGTTGGAAATTTTCTAGTTGTTCTAGTAAGAACATTGTTCTAGAAAACTGTAAATTTTCGAACCGTTGTCTTTTGGTGGATGTAGGAAGTTTAAATATGGTTGTTGGAATGGTAGGGGTCGCATGGTTGAATCCAGGTTCTTTGAACTATATTGAGATTGTAATTGAGAGGTGAACTATTGAAGATTTTTTTAGCTAGTAATTGGCACTTTTGGACATGTAATGCCACTGCGATGTTAGCTTCAGATCTTGGACTACAAATTACTCCTGTGGAAATTGGTAAAAAGTCTGATTCTGGACCCAGATTGTTGACGTCATGAAAATTCAGCGAAATTAAACAGTGTAGAGTAGAAGGACAGGCACAAATGACAGAACAGAATTTTCTTGAGGAGTCATTTCTGGTCACCAACCAAAATTAGTTGCCCAATCATTCAAAAGTTGTCACGTGTCAATGGTAATGTTTACCAAACCACTCAAAAAGTAGAGAAATTATTCTCGTGCACCCTTCGTCCTCAATTGTTAGATTGCATGGGAGTGGGAGGGGGAACATCCTGACTAGTTAAAACGGACTCCACGTGCTATTTTAGTTGTCTTTTAATTTATTTATTTTTTACTTGAGAAGAACAAAAGGGTACTAGTCTCTTAAATTTAATGATCATGCAGTGGGAAAAATGAAACCAAAATATAAAAATTCAAAAATAGAAAAAAAAAAAAAATCAGGGTCTAAACTTTTCAATTGGACATGTCAGACTTAAACTCTAAACCGGTATAAAATTCAGGTTCTAAACGCTAATTAGCCCTAAATAAAATTCTTTTAGGTGGCATTTGGATGAAGGTTTGATATTCTTAGTAATTCACTTCCTATTCCTTTCAAGGAATTCAACATTTCCATAACCATGTTTGATTTATTTAATTTTTCATAAATATTATTTCATTAATTTTGTGATGCTACTGTTTAAATGTTACCCGTAAATGTTACTTAAATTCAACTGGTTTCATTGAGTGTATTACGATCAAAATAATTGTAATTAATGCACCGACCAACATTTTGAAGAAAGCAAAAATATTACTAATGGAAATGATAAGTGGCCCAACCCCCCCCCCCCCCCCCCCCCCCCTCCCTGCCTCCAATGAAACGACGACACGTGACCCGCGGACCAAGACTGTGGTCCAAGTTCGTGGACAACGTAGCACTGTCATAGTCCTAAAGTCTTTCCCATGGGGAAAATTTCAGTCCACCCTAGCTTTGCAATACCTAGACCCTAACTTACCTTACCCTTTTTAGCTCCAATGCATTAAATTTTTTTCTTAATATGAACAAATTATTTATATTATCCAATCAAATCCATAAAACATAATATATATACTAAAATAAATTTGATCATTGTTTATTATTTATGTGATAAAAATGTGTGGAATGTCTTATTTCGGTTTTCAACTACTTGATGACGAAGTTCAATAAAGAAGTCCAAGGGGAATAGAGTTTAATTATAAAAAGTTTAGTTTTAGGATAGTAGAAACTACAAATTTCAATATATTTTCTAAAGTCAACTTATTATCTATATAATAAAAGATAATTGTGTTTTTGGCATAAGGACAAACAGATAAAAATATATAAAAAAAAGGATCATAACTAAAAGATATAAAATATAGCTTTTAATGTAAGAGCCTTCCTATTCAATTAAAATTATGAATTTAATTTAAACATAACTATTATTTAGTTTAGAGTGGACATTAAATTGTACATTAGATTGGATTCAAATTTTAATTATCAATTTGACTCAATTATATTATATTTAAAATTTGCTAGATTGTATTTTGGAACGACATTTTATTGGTATCAATATATAAATTATAATAATTAGATTATGGTAGGCTAAAATTTAAAAATTAAAAGTAGTATATTCAACATAATATTTAAAATGAAGATTTAAAAGATATTTCACATAATTATGGGCTGGAATTATGGAATAAAAAAAAGAAAAATAGCAATTATATATAATTAATACACGGCCTAACATTTTATTTACAAAAATAGTATAATATAGTGTTAATTAGACTTTGGGTCCAAAAACATTCAAAAATTAGTGTTTCGATCCTGAAGATGCCCAATTTAGAATTTGGATCTTGAGATGACGGCCGACCCGTATTGACCATCCAAAATATATTAATAGATAAATTGAATCAGAACTCAAGAAGGACAACTATATTTCTGGGACCCTAAATCTAATTAATCCTAAGATATTTATTAACAAAAAAATGTATGGTACCTAAATCTAATTAATTCTAGAATATTTATTAACAGATTTTGAATGGTCAACACAGATCCTAAATTTAATTAACCCTAAAATATTTACTAACATATTTTGGATGGTCGAGACGAGTTAGCCTATTCTAAGGTAGACTAGAGATCGTGACAAAATAATAATTTTCGAATATTTCTAGAACCTACATTCTAGTTAACCCTTATAGGCTAAATTATCC
Organism: Iris pallida; assembly: GCA_029216955.1. NCBI lineage: Eukaryota > Viridiplantae > Streptophyta > Magnoliopsida > Asparagales > Iridaceae > Iris > Iris pallida. Next base: position 2,847,615 of record JANAVB010040220.1, on the reverse strand, counting down.
TAATGACACTCGAATTATAGTATTCAGATATTTTTGACACCTTAACTTTTCACTGCTAGATTTTGACACCCCAATTTCATATATTCCTCTTTGAAGCACTTTTATTCAATTTGAAGTACATCGAGATCATTTCAAAAACATACCTTGTAGTGAGCCGGGAGCACCCTAATAACTCCTTGAACCAAATCACAAAAAATATCAACTCTCTCTATCCTATCCATCTATCTCGTCAGTTCTGCACCCCCAACTCGTTGGGGTTGGGGTGAGGGTTGGTGGTTGTGGGTGTGGGTGGTGGGTGTGTGTGATGGGTGCTTTTCTACTCCCACCGCCTCTCGTCCCTCTCCCTTCCTCCATCCGCTTCAAGACCCCGTCGCTGCACACTCCTCCCTGCTCCGTCCCAAACACAGTCAGACTCGCCCGCCCATATTTCTTATTTCTTTTTTTTCCGATATATACTTTTAAATGTTAATGTTATTAGAGTTGTATATATATATGCCCATGATTGATAAAGTAGGCCTAAATTATGTAGTAGTGTAATGTAACACATCTTTGATTTGATTGTTAAAATGGCATTAAAAGCCTTTGTAGAATTAATAACGTTGCCAAACTTACTTTCGTAGTTTGTCGGAGGAGCATCGTTGGATTGGTCTCAGAAGGAACAAATCAACTTTTCTACCATTCCGAGTGAGATTTCGGCGTCGGAAGAGAGCTTCTGGAGAGATCTCGACGCCGACATGGCCTACTGGACGAGGCCTCTGCGCCCCGTGCAGGTATTACCACTCATAAGCTGTGGTTTTTCTTTACCATAAAAAAAAAAAAGAATATTTTGACTTGTTAACTGTTTATATTAAGACAAATGTTAAGGGCACTACACGAATTATTAGTGGGCGATAGGGGTGAGCAAATACCGACCGATACCGAAAAACCGAATACCGATTAAAAATATTCCGAAAAAAACCGAACCGAAATTATGTACCGATACCAAATTGCCGAACCAACGAAAAGAGTACATTTTGTTCACCTCCCAAAACTATGATGTTTGTTCATCCCTCAATCATATGGTGACATGTGATAAATTCTTAAGTCAAACCTATCTTGGAAGTGTACAAAACCACTCTCAAAGTGGTTTTAGTTACCACATGTCACCATGTGATTGAGAGGGGGGGGGGGGGGGGGGGGGGGGGGGGGGGGGGGTGAACAAATACCATAGTCTTGAGGGGTGAACAAAAATGGACTCCCAACTAAAATATGGTATAATGGTAGTGGTAGCTGTTTTGGTCAGTTTCTTAGAACTTAGAATTGATTTTAGTGGACTTGAAGTTATGTTAAGAATGCTAATTGAATTTTTGATCTTTTGAGCTTATCTTTTTATGTTCTCATAGAATTTTGAAGTAAATTTTGGTTATTTAAACTTATACTAAAGTAGTGACCGCGTTTGATATTTTAAGCTCATTTTTAGGTGTTTGTGACTTGCTGTATATTATTCTCATAATTTTGATTAATTGTTTGGTTGATAGAGGCTTGGCTTTAAAATTTAATGTTTCCAAAAAAGTAAAAAAATATTATAGGTTAAGCGGTTCTAAAATATTAAGTGTGTTGATTGATCAAATGTTAATTGGTAAAATACCGATACCGAACAAAATCGACCGAATACCGATTTAACCGAAACTGAAAAAATCCATTCTAAATAGTACCATATTGGTATTGATTGTTTAGATACCGATTTAAAAAAGTACCGAAAAGTTCAACCAAATTCCACCGATTATACCGACACTCACCCCTAGTGGACAACACAATTTTTGGCAATCCTGAAAAAAAAAAATAGGACTTCCAAAATTCCGGCAGTCCTATGCATATCCAGGACCGTCAAAATTATGGCAGTCCTAAAATAGCAAGGACTGCAAAAAATTTTGGAGGACTGCCAAAAGTGTGTTGCCGCCTAGTAATTCTTGTAGTGTCTTTAACATTTGTCTTAGTATATAGCTACTAAAAGTGCTGCACTGATAACTACAATACTAAACACAAATGGTTATGGCAGTGGTACCCTGGTCATATTGCTAAAACCGAAAAGGAACTGAAAAATCAGCTCAAGTTAATGGACGTCGTCGTCGAGGTTCGTGATGCCAGGATTCCCCTCGCCACAAGCCACCCGCAGGTGTTTCCCTACTATGAATTGCATAAAAGTTAACAACAAGACCTATCCTCGGGCCTTGATAATCCAAGCTTAGTTGTTATTATTATTTTGATTGGTTTTGTATGAGAAGATGGATTTATGGCTTGGCAATCGGAGGCGGGTTCTAGTTTTGAATAGAGAAGACATGATATCTACGGATGACCGAAATGCATGGGCTACTTACTTTACGAGGCAGGGAATTAGAGTCGTTTTTGCAAACGGGAAGCTTGGGATGGTACGGGCATTTTCTTTTTTCGTTTCATGTCTGTGGACTTTTCTTCGGTCTCTGGATGATCGTACTGGTTATTTGGTCAACTGCAGGGCACGATGAAACTAGGAAGGCTTGCAAAATCGTTAGCTGCTGGAGTGAATGTCAAACGTAGAGCCAAGGGGCTCCTACCTCGTCCAGTAATTTGTTTCCAATTCTTTTTTGTTCCCTTTTGTCATTACTAAGATTATTAAAGATATTATGATCGAGTTTAATGATATTTCTATTCTGCTGCAGGTCCGAGCTGGAATAGTTGGATACCCAAATGTAGGAAAATCTTCTCTAATTAATCGTTTGCTCAAGAGACGAATGTGTACTGCAGCTCCAAGGCCAGGCGTTACGAGAGAATTAAAGTAAAATTTCCCACTTTCCTTGAGATATAAACCTAATTCAGATACTTAGATACGAATACTCATATAGCAATTGTTTAGACGTATTGATATAGTACGTGATAATTCAACATTTTACTCTTAGATGGGTCCATTTTGGGAAGGATCTCGAGTTGCTAGACTCTCCTGGGATACTGCCAATGCGTATTAGTGACCAGGCAGCTGCTATTAAGCTTGCAATTTGTGATGATATTGGGGAGAGATCATATGATGTTGCTGATGTGGGTGCCATTCTTGTCCAGATGCTGTCAAGGCTTCCTACCGTAGGTAATTTGTTTCTATTAGAACATACTGAATTGGCCTTTCTTGAATCCCCATGATGCTTGATAGAGAATTGGAGCTAAGGACCGACAGGCTTCTCTTTCTGAATTATTGAATCATAATAATGACGATTTTTACTGACTTCATATTTCTCTCATCATGATATCATGCTCTTTGTACTGTCTCCATTCATCACATGGAGGAATTGTGAGGTTCTTTGAGTAAAATTTAGACCATTAGTTGAGTCCTTTCAGTATATAACTAATGCCATTTTTTATTTCGAAGTTAGAACTTCAGGATATGCCCTATTGTATGGAGTTTGGCTTAACTGGTTTAAGTTGATAGGATTATTGGACCATGAACCAGATCTGAGAAGGGGGGGCCGCGGGGGGTGGGGGGTGGGGGGGGGGGGGGGGTGGGGGAGGGAAGTGATGGGGTCACATGTACAATGCGACAGTTTATTTGAACACTGAACATTAAGCACACTGTAGGATGATATAGTGTGTGCACTGTAGCATGTTAATGGTGTCAGGTATCTTACATGGTATTGTAGTAAAAATTTAAGGTTTCGTTAGGAACTTTAATGTGAAAGACATGTATGTTCCCTTTCTCCTCTGTTCCATTCTCTTTCTCAGTCCTTCCTCATCTTTCATTTTTCTTATTTCTCATTATCTAGATACTAGTTCTGGTTTTTTGCAAAATGTCCTTTGAATAGTATACTATAAAGTATAAACCCCCATCCCTCACAAACAGTCCTAGAGTTCTGGTGTAGTGGTAGGGACTTCTAACATGGTATCAGATGAACCTAGGTTCAATCTCCGTGTCACATTTTAGGTGGAATTTACAAAAAAATATACATTGAAGGAATCCAGCTTTCAACCCATAAAATGGGATTTTGGTCTGTGAGAGCGTGTTGAGTAGTATAATATTAGCCCTCTCCCTCACCAAATCTAGAGTTTTGGTGCAGTTGTAAGGACTTTTAACAATGTCAAAACCATCAAAATAACCTCTTCAAAATTGTATATTTTCACATGATAGTCATCTCACTTTCCTTTGTCTGACAATCAGTTACATTTTAATCGAACTTAGTGTGAATAAAGCATTGTAATAGAACTCCATTCAAAATATAAAATTAGAACTCATATTTCTTGATTTGAGGGAAATCAAATTTGATGTTTTCAAAAGCGCTACTTTTGTCATGATCATCCTAATTGTAAGTCATCTACCCTTAAGATTGAGGTAGCTCTGGAGGTTGAAAAAGCTCCACAAATATTTGAAGAACTTTTGTGATGAACCGTCAACCTAATATCAACCCTTTCCTCTAGCATCAAATTCCTAAGGTTGATATGAGCAGGAGAGGACCTTGCCTTAAAACCAAGAAATTCAGTTAGCTTCTAGGGCCGTAGGCATATCTACCTTTTTGTTCATATCTATGTTGTACGTACTGTGTCCATATCCGCATCGTGTATGTACCTTTATCCATATTTGTGCAACTTAGTTGGTCATACATGCAATATGTTGTGCTAATGCGAACAAAGAGCATTATCCAAGCTCCCTTAGACTAGAAAAGAATACAGAGTTAAGAGGTAAGATGATATAATTACTATAGGGGTTTGCATTCAATCCCTATGGGAACATTAAGACAGCAAAAAATAGTTAAATCCTCTGCCATCTACTTTTATAATATGGTGTAACTCCGTAACTACTTAACATCAAATACTCATCTTTATTTGTTCCTTGCATCCTAGATATGTTCACCTACCACCATTATGTGGATGAACATTTCCTTGTACTTTGGTAATAGCAGAGATATAAAATATCAACTTTGTCATCTCATCATCATCCAAGCCCCTTTTTCTAGCATGATGTGGTTGTTGTGGGTACTCAATGCCAAAATACCTCCACAAAAGAATAAAACCACGTTTCTTAGTTGATTGTCAGCCTGGTGTAACCTTATATAAGATGGAGGGCAGGTGGAATTGGATCCGAAATATCTCAGATACTGCTAGGTAAGTCCTGTTCCACTCGGGATATTTGTTTTATATTTTTTTAAGATTCAAATTCTATACCAATTCTAGGATCTGGACTCGGATATCCGGTCTTGGGCCGGTGACAGAATCTAGAATCCGGTCTTGGGCTGGTGACAACAGAAAATACATGGTTGGAGTGTAGTAAAGGATCAGCATGTGCTGAATGCTGATATAACTGGAATAAGTATTTGTTGAGGGTATGTCACTGCCCAGGAAGACTACTTGCTTTGTTTCATCAAACCATTTAACAATTGCAGATTGTTTGTATGGATTAAACAGTTTGATTGGATATATTTGAACATGCAATATATGAAGATTCATGATATCAGTGATCTCCCTTACATAAAATATTTGAAGCTCTTGGTTTTAAGCAAGATTCGCAGTATCGGTATCGGACAATTCCTATGAGTATCGGGATCAGCGGTATCGGATTTTTGGTATCCGAAAGCAAATAATTATTAACATTTTAGAAAATATATTTTATACATTTAGCATAATTTTAAATATTTTCAGTGTTGTTTCTTAGTAGTTTTGAAACTGATTGAAATAGTAGTCACCATTGTTGATTGGTCTTTTTCGTTCAATTTTCTTTGCTTGAATTGATCAGAAAAGAGACCCCAATGCCGATATCGGGTATCGGTCGGTATCGGATCGGGACATGCCAAACCGTATTGGTATATGCCGTATCGGATTGGTATCGTCTGATATTGCAAACTATGGTTTTAAGTACACCATGATAGTTCATAGGATGTACGATTAGTCTCTGTTATGACATTCTAATCTAGTCCAAGGAGTCTATGACCTTGAATGTTCCAAAAATCATCTCTATGCAAGAAATGCATTGCATGCATCCGCCTGCTAATGGGAAATATCAATCTCTCTTTTTTCCTGAAACGTATTTGGTATTTGGTTTCTGTTATAAAGTAACCCATTTAGTAGTTATTTCACTATGATCCTGTTGGTTCATGTGACTTGTCTCCAGATCAACAGCATTTCAAGTTTATTGAAGAGAATGTTGTACATGATCATTCACTAATAAAAGTTGATACAACTGAACTGAAAGAAGCATGTAATAATTTCTAGCAATACTCTTGCATTCATTCTGCTGACTGTGTAACTGTTTCTTGTAGGTTCGGAAGGTCTCTACAAGCGTTATAAGATTGATGAAGATGGTCACTGCGGTAAAATGTATGGTATCTGTTGGATAGTTGAGTTCAATCTTTTATGTTGGTTGCTCATGGGTGTTAAAAATGACATTGTATGTGTGCTTCTGGACTGCAGATATATACAGAAGCTCGCGCTTCAGGTTTTCAATGGAGATGTTAGCCAGTCATCTTTCCGTGTCTTGTCGGACTTCAGGAAAGGGAAGTTTGGTTGGATTGCACTAGAGAGGCCTCCCAGATGAGAAAATGATCAAGTGCTTGATATAGGAAGACATACCCGACCCTTAAGCGGCCTCCAGCATCGCATGCCTATTTCAGGCTGATCCGTAGTGCTGCACTTAATAGTCAATATAGTCAGATTCTCGAGTCTGCGGTATCTTCTGTGCTCAAGCTAGCCAAATCAAACTTCCTGGAAGCAAATCGAGTAAAATGTTCTCCTAGAGGAGCCATACCATGTACTTGTAACAGATCAAGTTTGTATTATGCCTGCCAATGCTATTGGCCAGTGAAAGCTTGTACTATTCAGTTACTGCTCTCTTTTGTAACCAAAGGAAACATAACTCATAAATGACTGAGATGCAAATTAAGCGCATTCTAAGCCTTGCGACGAGCAGGTCCCGAGATGTTCAATAGTGCTATGGGGATTGAGAGCAGGTCCCATGGATCCATTTTATGCATTGGAACTTAGATACTTGCTGCATAGGGCTGCAAACGAGCCGAGCCAAAAAGCTTGAGATTGTTTGACTAGAATTAATCGAGCTCGAGCTTGATAAATTTTTTATTTTAGAGCTTGAGCTTGGCTTGATTTGAGCTGGAGCTTGGCTTGATAAGCAAGTTTGATTCAATCTTAATAAACAAGCTCGATAAGCTCAAAATTAAGCTCGTTCAACTTTATTTCAAGCTTAACGAGCTCGATTTCAATTTAGTTAGGTTTAAATTTAAGTACATGTAATATTAACAATTTATTTATAAAAAATTAATTAAAGAGTTCCTTAATCTCAATTATATATATATATATATATATATATATATATATATATATTTCAACAAAGAATAAAATGAGCTCTTAAACGACCCACCTCGCAAGCTCATAAACGAGCCGAGTACTTCTTAAGTTTGAGCTTCGCTCGTTTATTAACGAGCTCGAAAATGAAGCTTGAGCTCAGCTTATTTAGTAAACGAACCGAGCTCAAACGAGCTTTTATCGAGCCGAGCTTCAAGCAGCTCGCGAACGGCTTGTCGCATTTGCAGCCCTAGACTTGCAGCATTTGTACAGATCTTGAAACATGATAATTTTACAGTTTCAGAAGCTGTCCATTTGAGTAATTTTTAATAACCACCCACACCTCTCCAGAAATTATTCAGTGGTCCAGTATAATATAATATAATGACAGATGGCCTATGTTTTTTTTTTTTTTTTAAATTTAGACTTTTACATAAAATAGATAAAACATAGGCTGTGTCATTACATCAATGGGTACGGATAAGGCTCACCATGAGCCCGGACCACTGAATAATTTCTCGCACTCTCAGCAACATATTTTGATACAAGACTTCTGAGATTGAGAATGAGACAGGTGGTCATGATTATCACAAGAAAAAGCATGTCCCTGCTTTTGATTATGGAACATTGTGTCGTATAAATATAATACAAATCAACCATGCTCATCATTCATTCCTATTGTTAGTACAAAAAAACATCCACCTTCTGCTTATCTTTACATGGCAGCCTCTTCCTAACCAACCCTGAACACCTTGTATGAAATCCGAGGTTTAGTGCAGAGGCCATCCTTTCTTCGTGTTCATAGTTTTCTTACTGTGTCGACATTATCAATCACATCCAGAGCTTTCATTCTGTCGATATCAAAATCAATAACGGGAAGCATGGACAGCCTTCTTACCGGGATCAACTCTTTCTTACTCCACGTGGCTGGCGAATGACTACTGCTCTTTGTTAATCTACTGTGATTGCTCAGCCTATACTTCACAGTGTCAAACTCCTGGCTTTTGCTTATTCCAGGGGTTAGCTTCCTGGAGCTAATGTCTCGAAGCATGTCTTGGTCTTCCTTGGTTAGTATGGTAGTCGGTGAGCTAGATTTAGTGCCAGTTAACGGGACCTTCAAGCCCTTTTGAGTGGGAGAGCGAATTGGGGACTTGGTGGGAGACCTCGTGCCTGCAGGCCTAGAAAGGCTGATGAGATGATGAAGCCACACGACCAAGTCAAGTATGCAAGCCTCTGTGGTCTCTTTATTGGCATAGTGGAGCGTCTCTATTCGGATCAAGTCGGAGTGGCCCGGTGGCTTCCGATTCAATTCAGTTCTAGAAGGAAGAATGCAACCAAGTCAGCTTACAATCAAAGACATTTTAGAATAACTAACATGATTTTCCTCACAATAAACGGTAGATGGTACTTATAAGTAAGCTACTGACCCTGTATTTGCCCATTCTCCAACCCAACCGAAACCATGGTGTGCTCTGACAAGATCACATTGCAGACACAGAAAGGAAAAAATGATTTATTAATGTTAGATCTTCAAAATGATCAAGGGCAAAGTACTCCAATGGATGAGAAGCTATATTACTTGGTTGTGTTGGTGGCAATCGGGACAAGCCAACGCAATGTTTTCTCCATCTCAGCTTTGATTTGAGGTGCAGTGATCTACATGTATACCATGAGGAGTTAACCAAATTGATGGCAAAAGATTTGTCATTAAATTAGTCTGACTACCGCTAGCAGTGGATCAGATCCTCAATATCTTGGTCAGTGGTAACTGTGTATTTTGTACCTCTTCCTTGACCTCAAATAACTGTAACCTAGACCGGAGAGCAGACTTTATGGTAGGTGGCAATCCCTGGTACAAGGAATCCCTTGTGTTTGGAGGCACTGAACTTGACCGAGATACCTGTGTTGAGCTATGAATTTTTCAGTAAAGACCTTCACCAGTATAATAATAGAAACTTGCTTTGTGTCATAATCTAAGTCGTAGATAGAACATTTTAAAAGATAATTACGTAACTGTCAACCAGGTGCTAGGAATGCTTCAAAAAGGAAAATAAGCCATAGTTCTTGTAGCAATATTGTCTGCTTTCATTTGCAGCACGATGCACATGAATAGATTTGAGGTTAGCATCGGGTGTGAAAAGCAGGGTTGCTCACTCAATAGTTACCCATTCTTCAGATTCTCTTGAGAAATTGTTATATTTTCCATCTCAATCTTCGAGACTATCAATTAGAAAGTTGCAAGGCCAACATGCCACCATAGTATAGAACCTTGTCCAAAAGACAATCTGGATCTGGCCTTGATCCATCTTTGCCAGTCTTTTATTAAAGAAAACATTTGATGCCATTCAGCATTTATAATTCCTCCTCAGAACTGTAACCAGTACAATCCTTAAATATGGTGTCAATTCTTTAATCACATCATGCTCAATATGTACAAGCCCTTTCACCTAATACGATTTCGTTCAAATCTTATCCTTCCTAATTATACTAAACATCCTGACATCTTTTTCCATCTGCGTGCCAAGTTCATCTGTGTTTAACTGGAATGTTTGTCCTACTAACACCTAACACCTAAACATGCTCTTACTCACACAGCATGACATATGCTCCGTAAGAGAGTTCGTCACTTAATCACCAGGGCATATTCGAACACCATATATACTAACCATATCATAATGAGTAAGAGCATAAAAATAGTAGGAAAAGAACGAAACAATATAGTGAAGAGTTGGTAAGGCTGAAATCATCCCAGTGTAAGAGAGTCGGTTGCTTATCTCACCAGGGCATATACACTCGAAATCATCCCAGTGTTACCAGGTCCGCTACTACTTGGAACTGCTTCCTCGATCCCGCGTATCCAAACACGGTGGGTTCTCAATCGGGATCTTCAAAAGTAAAGATTTAGATAACCCCGATCCTAAAAGATGAAGTTCGATCCTAAAAGTCGAAGTTCAAAATAAAGAATATAAAACAATAGGACCAATTAATCGTCAAAATAAAGTGCACTAGAGTGGATTGTAGTAGGATACTTTACGAATTCTTCCTTACAAGATGGAGTTCCTTGTCAACATAGTTCCTTTGACTAATTACTTCCGTAGCAGACACATAATTATTAGTTGATTATTGAGTACATTGGAGTTGTTCATATATATATATATATATATATATATATATATATATATATATATATATATATATATATATATATATATATATATATACTGACCAGGTTGCTATCCAGGAGGAGGCTGTCCAGTTCTACTCTGAGCTATATCATCAGACAGACTATTCCTCGGTTTTCCCGCAGCTGATTACGAAGACGTTGATTACGGAGTACGGCAATAGTCTTCTTATGGCCCCTATCCGGATGGCGGAGGTGGAGACGATTGTGATGCAGGCTGATGCTTCCAAGGCTCCTGGGCCGGATGGGTTCTCCAGTGGTTTCTACAAACGCCATTGGAATACCCTCAAGGCCCCGGTCCTTGAGGCTGTTCAGGAGTTCTTTGATACGGACAAGCTCCTGAAGGAGCTGAACCACACCTTCCTGACACTTGTGCCCAAGAAGGAGGGGGCGACATCTCTTGCTGACTTTCGACCGATTGCTTGGTGTAATTATTTGTATAAAATAATTACTCATCTTATGTGCAGGAGGATGGAGGATGCTATGCAGGGTCTGGTGTCTCGGAATCAGGCGGCCTTCATTAAGGGGCGGTCTATTGCGGAGCATAGCCTGCTGGCTCATGAGCTGATTCGGAAGTTCCACAAGCCTGGAGGGATGAAGGCATGTGTGAAGCTCGACCTGAGGAAAGCATACGACACTGTCAACAGGGACTTCCTCTGTCATTTGATGGCTGCGATGGGCTTCTCCGAGACTTGGGTGGATAGAGTCAGAGAGTGCATCACCTCTCCTACTTTCTCGGTTCTCATCCAGGGTATCCCTTACGGGTTCTTTGGTAGCAGCAGGGGGCTTCGGCAGGGGGACCCGCTCTCCCCCTACCTATTCACCCTTGTGATGGAGTATTTCACATGTTTGATGGACATCGCGGTGCATCGGGAGAGGATTGTACCGATATACAGCAGGGTCTCCCCGGTGATCTCTCATCTCATCTATGCTGATGATCTTTTGGTCCTGTTGAGGCCTTCCATGCGTGGGATGAGGGAGCTTGCGGCAGTGATGGAGGAGTTCGGACAGCTATCGGGCCTTCGGTTAAACAGGGACAAAAGCAAAGTCTACTTCAGCAACTCTTGCACTTTGAAGGAGGAGCGGGCCTTGGAGCTTGGGGTGGAAATGGGGGACCTCCCGGTGAAATATCTGGGGGTGCCCCTTTCCGTCAACTACGCGAAGGACCGTGACTGTCAGAGTCTGGTGGATTTTGCACAGAGGAGGGTTGAGGGCTGGCAGGCGGCTGGCCTTTCGTTTGGAGGGCGTATTGAGCTGGTTCGCTCAGTCATTTCTGCTATTGCTCTGTTCTGGCTCCAATCGATTATGGTGCCTCTGGCTACTATCAGAAAGATTGAGAGCATATGTGCCAAGTTCATTTGGCATGGGGGGATACACGCCATCTCCTGGGAGCAGCTCTGTCGGCCTAGGAAAGAGGGAGGTGTGGGTCTGCGATCACTTGTTTCTGTCAGGGAGGCGGCGGGGATCAAGCTGGCATGGAGGTTCCTTCAGGGTGATTCTCTATGGTCGGCCTGGATGACTAGTCGGTATCTCCGGGGCAGAAACTTCTGGGTATGTGAAATTGACAACAACTTCTCTGTGTCTTTCAAGCATATCCTGAGGACTCGTCCTGTTCTTCGGACGGCTTTGCGGAGGAGGATGAGGGAGGGAGGGGAGACGGATCTATGGCTCGATCCGTGGATCTCAGGTCAGTCTCTCCTGGAGATTCTGGGGCCCCAGAGGGACGGCGTGGCATACAGAGGTCTGACGTGTAGGCACATCATACGTGGTGGGATCTGGAGGCCTGAGGAGTATCGATTCACTGCTGCGTTAGTTGAGGAGATCAGACAGGTGCAGATCACTCCTACGACACTGTCTGATGTCTGGATGTGGGCCCCTCCCGGCCGCTCGGAGGGTGCTGGGGAGTTCAGATTTAGCAGCTGCTACGACCTTGTCCGCCCCCACTTCGATGATATTGAGGAGTACGACTTTGTCTGGGGGAAGGGGCTCGCCAGGAAGATGCAATTGTCTGCATACAAACTGGTGATGGGCCGGTTGCTTACTCGGGACAGATTGCTTCTGTTCGGGGTTTCTGTTCCTGAGCCTGAGTGTGTTTTGTGTGAGACAGAGCCTGAATCTATTGGGCACCTGTTCTTTCAGTGCCATGTGGCATGGAGCATCTGGGCAGAGCAGTGCCGGAGACACTTGGGAGGGGTTGGCAGGGAGCGGGACTTCAGAGAAATCCTTAAGTGGATTGGTGATTGCAGGGGCAAGGAGCAGAGCTGGGCTAGGCATGCTAGATTGAGACTTGCTGCGTCAGTTTGGCATGTCTGGAGGGAGAGGAACCGGCGCATTTATGAGGGACTATCCACCCCAGTGGTGGGCATACTTCATAACATTGAGTCGGATGTACTAGTAATGTCCCCCTGAGTTGGGCTTGTATCACTATGTTGTAACCTTATTGAGATGATGGAATAAAATTTACCCTTTTTCCAAAAAAATATATATATATATATATATATATATACAGCAAGGTAGTTGTATTACAGTCCATGCCCGGGCATTCTTGCATCATCCTCTCCCACCGACCTCGGCTCGGATTTGGTACTCTGCACGCTCATCCTCAAATTTTTCATGGGTCGATCTCGATTGTGCGCGCTCCACTCGGGCCGACTGTCAGTCCCACGATCCCTACCCGTATAGACGCTCCTCCAGGTCTGACTCAATTACCCGCTACCTAGATATCTTGGTTCATCCCCTTCTCAATTAAGCATATCACGCCCAGGAGGATTCAAACCACTGGCCTGATTACCGGGGTCTTTATGTCTTCAAGTCTGACCACTTGAGCAAATGCTTCTTGACATATGGCAGTATGAACTTTTCAGTTATGGCATACATATGTCGGGTTCTAATTAATTCAAGCAATATTTAGCTTGGGGTGGGGTGGGGTAGGGGATAGTCTATCCAGAAACTCACTACATACTTTTATGACATATGGTAGTAGTTACAGGAAATGGTATAACAGCTCTTCATCTAATAACAAACTATGATTTATAACATCCAAAGCCAAAACAATCTTTGTGTTATCAATATTCGGCATAACAAACAGATGGTATTAAAATAACTCGGATACATGTCATGGATGTTGAGATATAACAGAAGGGTTTTAAAATAAGGAAATGTGCTCAGAATCAATCATTGTTTGTATGGCTCCTTTTTGATGTGACTGTCTTTTAACATATTGAATCCAAAAGATAAATTAGTAGTAAAGTTTTGTTAGAAGTAACTTATTATTTACTCTTCAAAAGTCAGTCCCACCCTGCCACTAATGTAGATATAACAACTTACCAAGAACTTTGGTAACTTATGGAAGAAAGCAAAATAGTATACAATTTCCCACCTAATTACATAATTAATGGTCGCCACGGAAAATAGAGAACTGAAAGGTGATAGAATAAAGAAAAGGCAATACAATTCTCTCCATACAGATATATCAGGTAATCTCCCTAGGTTGAAAGGAAAGTTCTATTTTTCCCCTCAAAATACTGCATCAAAGGGTAAAAAAACTAGCAATGATACCATCCTTCTAACTATATAACGTATAAACTACGAGAATGTCACTTCCTTCGTAATTCATAACGGGCAAGCTATATGATATGACTACTTAAGTTAAAAGCAAGTCCTGGATAATTCTGAAATTCCCTTACACTTCATTGTGGCAGGCAAGTTTAAGTCACAATATGGTATAATACTATAAAAGGAGAAACAAGAATGTTCAATAGCAGAATATGTACTTACAAGAGTGTCGATTTGAGTGATGATATTTGCATAGTGCAAAGCAAGACCAGCAGCGCCCAGCCTCTGCTGATAGTTGATAGCTCGAGTGACTGTTTTATCTCCATCTACAGTGTCATAAATACAGAATTTCTAGTTAGTAAATGAAAATCATAAGCATAAAGTATCAAAACTATGCGAGTTCAATTATATAATTTTACATCAGAACACTTTCTTCACATAAAAAATCTATTATTAATATATATATATATGAAATGATTACTATTTATTAACTTAGAACTATGAAGATTATCCTTGCACTCACTTGAGATCATTTATAATTTAATTAATTTCCAAGTCATGGCTTTTGTGAGCAGCTTATTTTCTTCTTTTTTTAGTGTGATGAACCTGGGTCTTTACATTTGTGCCATATCTTATTGATGACAATAGGAACAGGCTACGGCCTCAACTACTTGACACACTCTTATAAGCTTAAGAAACCAAATTATGCAGAAGCACATTAATATAGGTGAGTACTGAAGATTGGAATAAGTTAGTCATGTTAATATACAATTTCTCAATGAAGAGTCAGACAGATTATCTTCATAAAAGTACAGAGCAAAAAATTCACAAAATGTTACCAGCACTTCCGAAGGAACCATATATCTCCAAATGCAAGAAGTGCACAACGTCTACTAGCTTCTCCATGACCTACAAGAAAAGGTGCATTAGTTAGTCTCAGAAGGCATATTTTCAAACCAGGTTAAAGCGAAATATTCCACATTCGGCAGCTCTATAGCCTAGCCAAAAGATGCAGTCAGTAGATGCCTTGGAACATAATGTATTCAGATTACAACAAGAAAGAGCTTGATGATTTGATGGCACATACGAGAAACCATAGAGGAAACAAATTTGTAAAAAGAGACTTGGTACATTTATTGCCCTAAACTACATTAACTTTAATACAAGGAAGTACAACCTACCTACCTCTTCCAAAACTTTGGACCATAGTGACTTTTTCTTTAAACTTTTTACATGCTTTCTTTGGCCCTTCAACTCTTGCCTTAGAATTTGAAGATTCTCTCCTGAATGTTCATGTAAAACATACTTGGGCCATCACACAGTAATCATAGTATAATATCCCACAACTACTGGTATTCGAAAAGGTAACTTACTAATTAAAACAAACAGCTTCTGTTTCAAAGGTTCATTTGAATAATTTCCATTACAACAATAAAAACTCCTAATGAAAATCGATAGGGACATTACAAGAATAACTCTACAATAACACAAAAAGATCTTGTATCTAAATAACGACAGAGGCAAAATTCAGAGCAACTCACCTCTTTGAACTGAAGTTGATGCATCCTCTTCTTGAAGTTTGCGCCGATAATCTTGTTCAAATCTATCCAAGGCATGTAATTCATGATATAGTTCCTGAATAACAAAAAGAAAACAACTGATGCTAGGTTACTAAATATAATTAAGAAACCTGCTTACTCAAGGCAATAAGAATTGTAACACTAAAAAAGAAAAGTCTCAACTCTTAAGCCATGAAAGAGATGATTTTCCAACAATAGTGAACAAAGTCCTTATGTAAATAGCCTATGGAAGCCTAAATGACCTGCCTTTGAAGGATAGCTACCTAGTAGTTATTATTGTAGAACAAGTATTCAAGACGAACTTGCCCAATTTAAAAATCTGAACCAAATAAAAAAAAAACTATACAACAAAAGGTACATAAGGATTCCAATTTGGTAAAAAAAATCTTCCACGGCTCAATAGACAAAGACTTAGCATTCCAATGGAGGGTACTACTAGCAATCTCGACGGTGTTGCTTGTATTATCAGGTGCAAATGTAACGGTAACTATACAGAAATCAGTACATTACACATGCAAACATTATCTAGGAGAACATATCATGGCTAAATTTAGAGAAGAAAACTATGTATGACCCCACTGATGTAGATAATTAGCTACAACAACAAAACCATCTTAGCCTTAGAAGACAACATAACAATCCAATACCAATATGTGAGGAAACTAATTTCAGAAGTTCTAGAGATATAATGGCTTCTAAACTACCATTCAACAATTTTATGGTTAAAAGATGAAGAATGGACACCATTTATGCGATAATTTAGTTAACTGTGTCATTGTTAATAACTCTGGCCTATTTGTCACACACAGAATTTTTCACCAAGTCCGTGACATACTGCTATCTTATTATACTCAGGTATGCAAGCACTGCAAACACAGCAGGCATCATCTACTATTTGTCAAACTACATACAGATACAATATATGAGTAGTCTACATGCTGCTGCATTTCCATTCTCACATTCACCAATAATTACAAAAGTCATGAATGATTGTAGTAAAGTTGAGTCATCATATCTCTTCTACTAAGATACTCACAGCTGTATATTGAACCATTGTCATCAGTTGCTGCATCACTGCTTTTGCTTCTTCTTTCAACTTGCTCTGACGTGTAACTTCTGACTCTAACCTAAGATTGATGGAGGGGATAACGTCATATTTGTCAATGTTGTTGAGGCATAGTAAAGTAACTTGTGTCTAGGATAGAATTGTACTTGTCAAAATAGCGATCTAAGTTGTGCCACTGGGGATCTTTACAGCGATTCCCGAAACGAACAACTTCCCCAGAAAATATTTTCAGTTCTTCCCTGTTCATCAAAAAACAAGAAGGGCTTATGTTGAGAAGTATAAATTTAAATATAGGAATCATAAAGTAAAATAACTACATATTAGTTAAATTTGCAGAAGTATATTATCTGGTAAAAACAACAACAAAGCCTTTATCCCAAAAAATTTGGGTTGGCTGAGAAGTATATTAGACAGCAATGAGACAAATATCAGCGTGTAATAAATAACAAGCAGACTGAAATCAATGAGGAGACGTCCTTCGTATACCTTTTATCAGCAGCTGCCATCCTTAGTAACTCGTTCATATCTTTCGATATTAGATGTTGCACACCCTCTGATGGAAGCACCACTTCTTTTAGATGTTTTATATTTTCTTTGGAAAGTGAGTGCATGAGATTGGCACCTTTAACAACTGTGTTGGCAACCTCAAAAGCTAAAATACATATCTTGTTTCCTTTTGTTCCAACCCCTGATACAAAGCCACCACTAAGGTGTAAACTTGTCATGCTACTACCAAGAGTGTCCAAAACTTCAACTGCCTTCCCAAGCCCAACTGTACCAGCCCTGCCTAAAAGTGAGCTAACTTCAGAAACCTGTCATAAATAAGATACTCATTAGAGGACGTTACAAAAGAGCCTCATCAATTGGTAGTGTAATTAATTATAGAAATGCCGTTCTTATTCATGTAAATCATATAGGTGTTAGATTCACAGTCTGATCCCAGGTATACGGGATTGTTGACGGGAAACTATTTAGATGAATATTCAGGGGGTTGTTCTTCAAAATTGCATTGCATTTTAGGATTAGACCTCCAAACATTGCACTTCATTCTAGGGGAACTTATCCGTATTAAAGGGAGTCAACAGGACGTTTTCACTACTTAGCTGAATGGAAAAAAAGATATTCATATAATAATGTAAAACTGTATTTCCTATTTCCTTAACGAAAAACCATTATGTTTCATTCGTTATCATACTTCTACTTTCTTTAACCCTTTTTGGCCGAGGACTTGCTTGTCATTTATAAACGACCTAGTATTTGTTCACTAGGGGAGGATGACGTTCCTGCTGAGACGTTCTCTCTGTACGACGAAGACAATGTCGAGGAATAATCTATGTAGGAGAATCTCAAGATGGCCAGACAATCTTATGTATATTATGTTGTTGTAATAAACTTGTAAGATAATGTACTCTTAGAAATGGTTGTTGTATAATAAATACAGTTTGTATAAATGAAATATAATTTCTTGTATTTTCCATTCTATTTTACGGGCTACAATCGCAATTTTGGTGCATAGCCTGGGGATGTGATCATGACGTCACCGTTGAGTTTGAATACGGGACGTGACACGTCATTTAGTGGTGGCCGATGCAGGTCCGCAAAGAATGAAAAATCGAGGAGAAATATAGGTCTAGATTTATAAAAGGTATGGATAGGATATAAGTTATAAACTTAGAGGAAAAACTTTGATTTCCAATCACACCCTAGTAAAACCTTGAGATGAATATTATCGATGATTATAAAGGGGATTAGGGACGCTACATAGAATATTATTATTTTCCTATGATGTCTAACCCATTATTTAATATTAAATTAGGAGTACTAACCTAAAGGTTTCTTGGTGTAGATCATGCTCCGATTTGTACCGTACGCATGATTGGGAAACGAAAGCCACAGCCTGGACGAATACTATGAGTTCATAAAGAAGATGTGGCGAGTGGTACCAAAACAAATGATAGAGGTTTATGGAGTGCACTACGAATTAAAATATCCGGTAGTCTCGGATATTGTTGACGAAAGGAAAGAGTACTATAATACAGTGAACTATTATGTACTTATCAAGGCACAACCATCCGGACATCCAAAATCCAATCACAATGGCACTCTGGAAGAATGGATGCAGACATATCTAGAGGCAAAAATCCTTAATATAAGAAAAATGTGAATATAAGTCACCAGTATGTAAAAGTGTATGAATGTAAATAGTAAGAACGTGACTAGTGACGTCTGAACGTTTGTACCATTTGTATCAATCAATAAAATATGTATGTTCCTTACCTTGTTATTCATATTAATAATTACTTATTTAAAACATTATGAATGTATGTATGGACCTGTTTATGCCAAGCCTGGAATGGGATGGCAGTGATTATACCCTGTATCTGTACCAGCGATATGCCAGGAGGATGTGGAATGCACCTGACTGGTATGACCTACACGTCTACGAAGTATTCTATGGTGGCACGGTGCTTAGATTCCGGTCAACAATCCCGTATACCTGGGATCAGACTGTGATTTTGGTGGCACGGTACTTAGATTCCGGCCATGCGCCTCCCTTAGGCTTACAAAATTCATCTATTCGATGTTACTGTCGAAGTAGATGTAAGAATTTTCGAGCTTCCCTTGAGCTTACAATAAAGTTTGTCTTCCTTGGGCATAAATGAAAAATCGCCTCCCTTGGACATAAGTGAGCTAAGCCTCACATACTTGATTCGTATGGCCTTACGAATGAGCTAAAAATAATACTGATCAGCTTTTTTGTTATAATTATGTTGCGGGACTTTTAGGGATATTCAGGTTGTTCTCCCCCGCCTAATGCTTTCTAGTTGTGAGTTAATTTCTCAGAGGATTTACTAGAGAATTTCCAGGTTTATGAGAATAAACCGATTTCTCTAAAATTCTAAAATTTGGCTCTTGGAATTTCCGAAAATTTTGGCAAAGTCTTCTTTGTATTTAGAGACTCCGAAAAAATTCACAAGAGATAATAAAGATATAATATAATCATAGGTTCGCCGACCCCTTCGGTGGAGCAACTCTCAACACCGGAACCACGCAATAATATCTCGGGTTCGCCAACCCCTTCGGTGGAGCAACTCTCAACACCGGATACTCACGCAATATAATAAAGTACAGTTTAATGTTTTCTTACCTTGATAAGCGATTTAAGCAAGTAAGCAAGTTCCTGTTTATTGCACTTGCTAAATATTATACAAATTCAAAATAGTGTCATTAGTAGCACATGTGATATCAAATTTTGCTTCCAAGTGTCATGGCTTGCAAAATAATATTAAACTCCTGGTAATATTGGCTTGGTATGCAAAAAGGAGTTTAGAAAATGGAATGTAAAGTTACTTTGTTATATAGGAACTTGTAATTACTCATTTTAACTCATCATTTCTGTCGATATAGGCCATTTTGACATATTTGACAAAGCGGACAGAATTGAAATTATACCAAATAAATCTAAATTTCAACTAAATCCTTACTTGCTAAAATTACTTATATTTTAGCTCTTTGGGTATGCATGTCTTTGGGTATGCATATGAGTTTAAAAATTGAAATTTTTGCAAATGTATGGTTACCTCATCCTATAGAAGCTTAAATTTTCATTTTTGACTATATAATGAAGTCCAATTATATTAAATAGGGATAATTCACATTGTGGACAGATTTGACATAAATGAAAGAAAACTATCTCAGAAGTATAAAGTTCATATTTGCAGATTTTAAGTGTATAGGTTTGAGTCCCTAAGTTATGTCAAACTTGTAAGTGTCCATTTGTTCCGTGCCCTACGTATTGTGTCCAACTTACATGTTCATGCAAATATATATATATATATATATATATATATATAGTTAATTCATGGATTGTATATATATATATAGTTATATACACAACTTTATATATAATTAAGGTTTAAAATTTGAAAATTGATAGGTGTATGGTTATCCTAACATATAGGAACCTATAAACTTCCATTTTAGCTAAGTAACCAAGTCCAAACATATTAGATAGGAGTATTTCAAACGTAAACAGAATCGACGTTTGTATAAATTCGAGAATTTATCGACTATATATATATATATATATATATATATATATATATATATATATATATATATATATATATACATGCCATACTAAAGATACATAAATTTTCTTATATTACAATTGTAATTTATGAAATGTATTGATTTTGTCCATAAGTTATGCCTAGACTCATAAGTGTCCTTTATAATAGCTTCATGTCCATATGTGGTGTCATGATATATATATATATATATATATATATATATATATATGTAATTGTACAATTTCAGATATTAAATCAAAATTGTGACATGCCAGAAGCATTCATTCTACATTTATGTTGTCCTATACATATATTTGTGTAGGTGTTATACTAACTCAAAATATTCACATACTTGTGTATGTGTCACGAAATTATATGGACACAAAATCCAGAAGGTGGACTACTGAAATTAGGTTATCCAATTTTTTTCCTAATCTGTAACTATTTGCACACAATTTTGCCAAAAGAAAAGGAAAATTTGAAGAAAGGGAGGAGAACTTGCCTTGGGTTGACGATAACCTAGATTTCCTCTACAAGTTTCTAATTTGAATCTAACCATGGTTAAAAATAGATTTTGTTAGTAACCCCTAAGTTTTGAAATTGGAAGAAATTGAGAAAGGAAAAGGGCGTTACCTTGGGTTTAGGGAGTGGAAGGAGAGGAGGAGGTGAAGAAGGAGGTGCTGGAAGTGGTGGGGGTCCGGCGGTCGTTGGCAGCGGTCTGCGGTGGGGCCGGTGGTCGGGGGGCTCGGCAGCAGCAACCGCAGCAGTAGGGGCAGCAACAGTTTGAGAGAGAGAGAGAGAGTTGTGTGTGTGTGTGGAATGAAATAAATATCGGGAGAGGGAGATGATGTGTTAAATGAAGAGAACTTCTCTTCATGAAGGAGACCATGTGGCATTACAAATGCCACATGTTTTCCAAGGATGACACCTAGCCCTCTCCATAATGCCACATTCCTCACAAATAGACACCTTATCATTTTGAGTTGGTGAGTTAATTTGAAATTGCAAAAAAAATCCTAGGGTTAAGATGCAAAGTTATATATATAGATAAAAATATATTATGATTATCATTTGTTAATTATTCTTTAGGAATTTTATTAGAGCATAACATGTATTATCGTCCCGTTACTTCAGCTTTGTATCCTTAATTGTCGCCATCATCATTTGATCATTCAAATCTAATTGGTGAAATATTTTTAACCAGGATTTGGTCTTGATTATTAACTTGACAACATCAAAAGTCAAGGCAAAAAAAATATTAATTACAATATAAAGATTATTTGAATTACTATATACATTAAAATACTAAAACATATCTGTTAGAAAGAAAAAAGAATAGAAAAAGAGTAGAAAAAATAATAGGTTAATAAGCCTCGTATGCTTCAGCTGCATCTCAAAAGTAGGTGAGGCACATGAGGCGCGTGGCTCAGGTAAGCTTAGGTGAATGAACCTCACTTAATCGAAAATGAGGCGCATGGGTGAGCCTCAAGCTTGAGGTGCACCTAGGCACGAGGCTCACGAACTTTTCAAAATATTGCAGTGGGAGGTGGTGGTTGGGGATCAACCTAGGGCACTTAGCAACTGCTTATATCTTTAACAATATTGATTCGTAGTCCTCATGCACGTCTAACTAAATGGTAAAACAAGTTCACAAAGTCATTATTTCATGTGAAAATGACGACTTGATGGATAAATAAAAGATATAGATTTCCATCCTTAATATCAACAAATGACACACAAACAAAAAAGGACAATTCAATGCCAGATATTGCATAGCATGGAGAAGATTGAGACAACAAAACAACTTATACAGGTTTGGGGTGAACTAACAAGTAGCAAATGAACATAAAACATAACTAACAAACCTTCAATTTGATTATGGAATGATCTACTAAATCTTGAAGGTCAACCTCGATAAGACAAGCTTGGTGCATGCATCTTGGACGATGAAGGAGAGACTTGTGAACCACCTCAAGAAACTACAGGTAAGGTTGTCCATATCCTAACTCTACCGAACCCCTGGATCATTAGCGGGAGTTTCGTGGCATTGATGCCACCACAGGATTTATTGGTTTTTCAGAATCCTGTCATATGTTTCTTATAAGATCAAGGATGGACAGAGAATCATGACTCCCTATGAGATAGGATCAAGACTAACACCCTGCTTTTCCTCTGCCCTAAGGGACATTGTGCAAAAGCAACTCCAGTCAATATTTTCAGAAATCGGCAGAAAGAGTGTAACTTGCAACAGCCAGTCAACATATGCTACAAATTCATGGGCAACTGATCCCAACTCAGTATCCTTCCAAGCCCTTCAAGACCTGCAGACTTGTAACCCCAACAATACAAAGCTTGCATATTTCAGCCTCAATGTTGGATCATAGTGGTCAGCTGAGCCCCTTTGGTCATTTCCATTTAGTGAGGAGCAATATCTTAAGTTCCTAAAAAAAAAGTTGCCTTTCAGTGAGAAGCAGTACCTTAAGTTCCTACGGAAAGTCTACTCTACACAACTGAAACACACACCAGCACACCACTAGACACAAATATGATATCTATTTGGAAGGTTCGCACTATCGGTATCGGACCCTTCCTATGGTTATCAGGATCGATGGTATTGGCAGTATCAGTGATTTCAGATCAGAGTATCGGGTTGTTTGGTATTGAAAACAAATAATTATTAAAAAGTTAGAATTTTTTTATACATTTAGGCATAATTTTAAGTATTATATTGTTGTTTCTTAGTAGTTTTGAAATTGAAAAAAAAATAGTTACATTTGCTGATTGGTTTATGTGCAATAAATAAGTTTTCTTTATTTGCATCCTTTTACAACCTTGCTATACTTTTCCACCCTTGTTGATTGGATATTTTTCATTCAATATTTTTTGCCAAATTGACGGGAAAGAGACCTAGAATCCAACGTCGGTATCGGTTACTATCGATAGCGGCAGGTATCGGATCGGAACATGTCAAATCGTATCGGTATGGGATGTATCGTATTGGTATCGGCCGATACTGCAAACTATGGGCCAACACACACTACCTACAAGAGACTCACCGTTACGTGTTTATTCAAGAAGAACACCTCAAGAGGAGACAGAGCATCGTACACTCTTTGAGCAGAACAAAGAGCCTTAACTCGGCTCCAAATAGTCCAGGTAACATAATGATAATACTTGAACCTTGCCCACATGTTGCTCCTAATAATGATCTTGATGTCCCTATTGCACAAAGGAAAGGTGTCAGGTCTATGTACACAACATTCGTTGCTCATTTTATCTCAGGTGATGGTCTATCACCAAGCTTTTGTGCCTTTACTACAAATATATCCAACATAGATATTCCTAAATATATCCATGAGGCTCGACAGAGTGGAAGGTAGCTATTGGAGATGAAATTAGTGCACTTAAAAAGAATTGTACTTGGGAACATTCGAATCTACCTCAAGGAAAATAGTCCGTGGGTTGCAAATGGATCTTCAATATTAAATATAAGCCAGATGAAACTGTTGATTGTTACAAGGCGAGGTTACTGGCCAAGGGATTCACTCAAACATATGGCCTAGATATCCAGAAAACATTTGCTCCAGTTGCCAAACTTAATATTGTTCGGATTTTATTATCTTTGGCAGTAAATTATGATTGGCTACGACAGTTAGATGTCAGGAATGCATTCCCCATTTAGAAGATGAGGTTTATATGAAGATTCCCTCAGGGATTGAAACACCAAGCAACTTCAACAAAGTCTGCAAACTATGAAAATCATTGTATAGTCTCAAGCAATCCCCAAGAGCTTGGTTTGAAAATTTTACAAGGGCTATCAAGAAGCATGGTTAC
Organism: Iris pallida; assembly: GCA_029216955.1. Lineage (NCBI taxonomy): Eukaryota > Viridiplantae > Streptophyta > Magnoliopsida > Asparagales > Iridaceae > Iris > Iris pallida. The sequence continues at coordinate 2,823,039 of JANAVB010040220.1, read as the reverse complement.
TCACAAGGGCAAGCTGAACATACCTTGCTTACTAAGCGTTCACAAGGAGGAAAATTTGTTATTCTCATTATCTATGTAGATGACCTCATATTGACGGGGGACTATCTAGTAGGAACGGACAGCCTCAAAAAGGTTCTTGCCAAAGAGTTTGAAGTTAAAGATCTAGGAAATCTGAAATATTTCCTAGGAATGGAAGTTGCTTGGACAAAGAAAGGTATCTCAATCTCACAACGGAAGTATGTATTTGCTGAAGGAAACTGGAATGCTAGGTTGTAAACCAGCTGATCCTCCAATAGAATCAACCTACAAACTTGGTTTAAAAAAATACTGCTCTCATGTTGACAAAGGGAGATATCAACGGTTGGTGGGCAATCTCATTTACCTTTCTCATACAAGACCAGAATTTTCATGTTTCTTTAAGAAAGGAACTAACATAGTCCGATGCAGACTAGGCAAGTTGACAGAAGATCTACTAGTGGCTATTGTACCTATGTTTGGGGAAACTTAGTGAGTTGGCAGAGCACGAAACAACCTATTGTTGCTAGAAGCACTGTTGAAGTAGAGTATAGAGCATTAGCTTTGAGTATAAGTGAAGGGATGTGGCTGAGAAGATTATTGGGAGAACTATGAATTATCTCAAATTGGCCTATGACGGTGTTTTATGACAATTTAGCAGCTATCAATATTATGAAGAATCCAGTGCATCATGATCGAACCAAGCATGTAGAAGTTGATCGTCATTTAATCAAAGAAGAGGTCGAGGAAGAAATCCTTGATTTGCTGTACACTTCTACAAAAACTCAAGTAGTGGCTGTTCTTAGTTCTTACAAAAGCTTTACCAAGAAGTTTGAAGATTTAGTTTCCAAGCTAGGAATGGTTGACATCTATTCCCAGCTTGAGGGGGAGTGTGGAATTCCAGTTTAAGTTCCTAGTTTTTAGGGATTTATTTCTCTATTTATCTGCAGTTATTTTCTGTTTTAAATAAGAGATACGGATGGTTTGTATTCATTCTCTCCTAGGATTTGTTAGAACCATGTATATCCCTGATTTCAGGGATTGTTTGGTGCTGTTTTTCCGAGCTTCATGCTATTTGTTTTGTGTGTGAATCTATATATTCCATGTTATGGTTTATAGAAAAGAATGAAGTATTATTCAGAGTTTTTCCCACTCTAAATTCTTCAAAATGAAAGTGAATAATGTAGGAACGATATAGTAAAGCGTAATACTCTAGAGGGGGGGGGGGGGGGGGGGGGGGTGAATAGAGTTGGCAGCGGAATAATGCTAAATAAAAATTGTTAGCAACACAATCACAGTATATAATCACAATTGAAATAATGTAAAGGCAGAGTTCAGAAAGCAAACGCAAAGACAGCGATGTATACTGGTATCCCTCTGTTGAGGACTAATCCAGTCGGTAGAACTCTTGCTACCAGTTAAATCCACTATAGGAAAAACCGCAAGTTTTCTTACGAAGTCCTTGCAACTTCTACAACGCGAGCTTTGATATGAAGAACTCGTCCAACTTCAAATGTGAAGAGGTATTCTTCAATCAAGCCTTCTGATTACAATCTCTCAGAAACTTCTAGACCGTACCGCACTGGCAAATCGACTAGAGGATTGTAACTGGCTTGGGATCTGAAATTGAAAGCTCTAGAAAACTCTTTGGAAGGCAGAAAGCTTTAGATAGAGAGAAGATTGAAAGTGAATTGGTGTGTTGAAATGATCGAAATCCTTCTCTATTTATAGGAATTCCAAAGGGAGAACTCTGTCAGAATTCGGACAGAATTCGGACAGAACTCGATGAGCAAATCTCGGTCAAATCCGCAACTGCAGGAGGACCAAGTTCCAGAGAATTCAAAAATCAAACGGCCACCAACCGAACTCTGGCCGAACTCTAGCCGAACTCTGGCCGAGTTCTGTCAGGGTTAGGTTAGGGTTTTAAAAATAGATTTTGGTGATTTTTGAAAACCTTTTTGAAAACATTTTTGTAAACATTTTGATAGGTCATTTTAAAAACATTTTGAACTATTTGGGGATAGCCTATTTGCCAGTACGACTCGGTGTACAACGTATTCCTAGACTCAAATAAAATAAAAATTACATTGCATAGGAAATACAGACTCAAGTAGGCAAACAGATCTTCAGTCTTGAACGGAGTGAATATCCAATCTTGCTTATGTCCAAGAAGCCGAGATGTCCCAACTAGCTTCGTATATCCAGACAGAGTTTTGATCAATTATTAAAATCAGGTTGACCATATGACCAATGGGTCAACAATCTCCCCATTTTGATAATTGACAAACTATGAATGATATAACATTAAGCTTGTTCAAAAAGAATCAAAACGTGAAATTGTTCATGTCCTGTATTTAACTCAAAAAAAAAAATGTTAGAACTTTTAATTTTCTCCCCCTTTGTCACTTAGCAAAATAATTGCACAAGAGAAGGCTCTCCCGCATTTAATGCAGAAGACTCAAATAGTGAGAAAACATAATAAATAAAACATAAAGAGTAGATATATATCATCACAGGCATGTAAAGTTTATACAGATTATCATTACATGCATGCTATTGTCTCTAAAGAATATTATAACAGGCATGCTATTGTTTCAAAAGAATAAAAGAAATCTCAGGCATGCTATTTCACAAGCAGTTTGTAATGAAGAAGCAGTATAAAGAGATAGTGCTAAACAAAATGCTGAAATAAACTGAGATGTCATAAATGAAACATCATAAGCATGTCCATGAAGATAAAAAAAAATACTGAAAGCATACTTCAAAGTACTGATAAGAACTAAAAAAATGATAAAAACTTGGAATGTCGGAGCATTTCCAAGTGTACAATAAAATATCACTAATAATCAAATCACATCTCATCATCACTATCCTCATCATCAACATCATCAGCAGCTCGGCCAGCATGACCGAAAGTACCAGCACCAGAAGTACCAGCGCCAGAAGGATGAGTAGGGACGCCAGCATAGAACTCACCGACGTAATCTCGAGGAGCACGATACCAATCATAGGCGTTACCTGGCTGGAAGTAGGCATGGACAGCCTCATCCTCACAGCGGTAACCCGAAAAAGCTGGATCACGAGGGATGGAACCGGCTGAATAACCAGTCTGAGCGAAACGAAGATCAGCCAAGGAGTTTGCCATCGCCTGATAACGGGTGACATCGCGGAACTCACGCTCGCGAGCCATGTCCGTCATCGAGACGTGCAAAGCTGATAAGTGCTGATGTATGCCCTCAAAAGTCATGGCATACGACTGATGTGGTGGAGGGGGTGCAGTAGGAGGAGCAGGAGGTGGAGCTGAAGCAGTCCGGCTGCGACGAGATAGCTGGAGAAACTTGGGCTCAGAGTCCTGAGTACAAGTCGATAGATCGATCTCGAATCGCTGAAAGATACGAGGGAGAATCATCGCGTAAGAGAGATTTCGATCTCTAGCACGACAACGTCCCATCATCTGAATGATAGTCTTAGGGGCGGAAAAAGGAATCCCCTTAATAATATGGTACATGGCGGACAGCTCAAGCGAAGTCACATCATCCTTGGAAGTGGATTTGGGAAGTAGAGTAGAATAGATGATGCGATGCAATTCGTAGTTAAACAAGTTCAGGTTGTTAGCCTTGAACTTTCCAGAACGTACTCTGTCAGGTGCACAGAGTTCCGCTTTGAAACTAGTGAGTGTTGTGCCTTCGGGGAAATCGAATTCCGTGATGTCAACTAGCGGTTCACCTTCATTGGGAATGCCAAGAATCTCCGCTAGGAGGGCATCATTGAACTCAATGTCTATGCCTCCGACACGTGTGCTCACTTCAAAAGTGTTTACTCCGAGATTGCAATAGAACAATCTAATGGCATTAGTAGCTATTGGGAAGCACAGTTTAACAAATAAGTGTAACCCTAATGCCTCAAACAAGTGACGATGATCAGGAAATACCGTCCATTTTACCGGAGCGCCGCCGCATATGGATCGGGTGGAAAAGTCACCGTACCATAATAAGGCTTGATCGAGGGTTTGAAAGAAGAACCCATCGAAAGCGCCGTCGCTCGTTTGGATCGGCGAAAACAGTGAATCCGTGTGAGGATTCGAAGACGACCCTTCCTCACTAGGAGTGGTCTTCTTCCTCTTAGATGGATTAAATCTAGGTGCCATTGGAATAAAAAGCACTAATTGAAAGGTGGAGAGAGAGGGAGTTATACCTCACGAAATCAAGATATGTTGTAGAGAATGACGATCTCCGCACGATTCCAAATTTTGGAGAGATTTCACCAAGTAGATTGGAAGCAATAGATTGGTGAAGAACTAGGGTTTGAAGGTTCGGGTCGGCTGTTGCTGCTGTTGTAATTAGTTTGGAAGCAATGAAAGAGAAGAAGCTCTCGGGTTCTGGATATATACACAGATACCTACAATCGAACTCGGGCCGAATTCGGTCAGAGCTCTGGCCGAATTCGCCTAGAGTTCTTCCAGGTTGATTTTTGCCACTTCTTTTTCATTGTCTCATTTCAAATATTTAATTCAAAGATTAGTTATTTTAGCCTTCAAATAACATAATTAATAATATTTTATGAATTAAATGTCTTTACACAGCGACTGTCTCAGATTAGCTGTAGGAGTACTGTCCCAGCTGGCGGAGGTTCACCGGAGAACTCTTAAATACCGCTTCGCTTCAATCGTAGTTGTGGTGACAGACAGACTCTTTATTAGCTTGTCTCTAACACAGTTTTGCATAATGATATATAATCATAAAATAAAATCAATTAATATTACTGACGTCCAAAATTCCTAATTTTCGACGTAAATAATTGAAGCGATCTTCCGCTAGAGGTTTAGTGAAGATGTCAGCTAATTGATTTTCAGTATCTATGTACACAAGGTTTATATCTCCATTTTGATGATGATCTCTAAGAAAATGATACCGAATCTCGATAATGTTTAGTACGAGAGTGACATACAGGATTCTTAGTCAAATTAATAGTGCTCGTGTTATCACAGAAAATGAGAATGTGTAAAAAAATAAATCAAAGTCTTCTAGGGTTTGTTTCATCCACAAAATCTGAGCACAACAACGTCCTGCGGCGATGTACTCAGCCTCTGTTGTTGATAAGGCTACAGAATTTTGCTTTTTACTAAACCAAGAGACTAGAGCCTTGCCTAAGAAATGACATGTGCCGCTAGTACTTTTTCTATCAACCTTGCATCCAGCAAAATCTGCATCCGAATAACCAATAAGGTCAAAGGATTTAGTTTTGGGATACCACAAGCCAACAGAAGAAGTGCCCTTAAGGTATCGGAAGATACGCTTAACTGCGGTCAGATGTGATTCCTTTGGGTTAGCTTGAAAACGTGCACACAGACAAACACTAAATATTATATCTGGACGACTAGCAGTTAAATAAAGTAAACTACCAATCATACCTCGATACTTACGTGTGTCGACTGGCTTGCCTTCTTCGTCAGAATCAAGCTTTGTTGAAGTTGCCATCGGAGTGCCAATAGGTTTGACATTGTCCAGATCGAACTTCTTTAGCAAATCTTTTGTGTACTTGGCTTGATTAATGAACGTCCCATTGTCGGTTTGTTTGATTTGCAATCCGAGAAAGAATTTCAGCTCTCCCATCATGCTCATCTCAAACTCATTCTGCATACACTTAGAAAATTCTTGACAAAGAGATTCATCAGTGGATCCAAATATGATATCATCAACATAGATTTGAATTAAAAGCAGCTTGCCATTAAAAGATTTAATAAATAGTGTAGTGTCAACCTTTCCTTTTGAAAATCCGTTGTCAAGTAGAAAAGAGCTTAGACGATCATACCAAGCACGAGGGGCTTGTTTCAAACCGTATAAGGCTTTCTTCAACTTGAAAACATGGTCAGGATTTTTGAAATCCGTGAAACCCGGAGGTTGTGCTACAAAAACTTCTTCTTTTATAAAGCCATTTAAAAAAAACACTTTTTACATCCATTTGAAAAAGTTTGAAATCATGAAAACATGCAAATGCACATAACATGCGAATGGATTCTAATCTCGCAACTGGGGCATAAGTCTCATCGTAGTCGATACCCTCTTCTTGATTGTATCCTTGAGCTACGAGTCGAGCCTTGTTACGAGTTACTAAACCATCCTCATTCAGTTTGTTTCGGAATACCCAACGGGTGCCAATGACCGGATGATCAATAGGCTTGGAAACAAGTTCCCAAACTTGATTCCGTTCGAATTGGTTCAATTCATCTTGCATAGCATCTATCCAGAAACTATCACTACATGCTTCATTAATAGATTTGGGTTCTAGCTGTGAAATAAATGCAACACTAGAAACAATATCTTTACTGGATGATCGAGTACTTACTCCCTTGGTAATATCACCAATTACCAAATCTTTTGGATGATCAGCTGTGAATTTTAACCTTTTCGGTAGACTCTGTAGGTAGCTGGTTCCTGGATCTCCTCTAGGAGGTTCAGCTAGTGCAGAGCTTGGTTCAGGTTCAGCTGATGTTGAGCTTGATGTAGGCAGATCTTCATCACTGTCATCGAGAGTCATTTGGTTCATTTCATCAAAAGTGACGTTGATTGATTCTTCGATGATCATGGTACGTTTGTTGAAGACTCTGTACCCTTTGCTCTTGGCCGCATAACCTAGAAATATACCTTCATCGGCCTTTTCGTCAAACTTTCCCAAGTTGTCTTTAGTATTAAGAATAAAGCACTTACAGCCAAATATCTTAAAGTATAAAACTGAAGGAATTCTATCAAACCATAACTCAAATGGAGTCTTCTTCGATTTGGATCGAATTAGAACTCTATTGAGCACAAAGCAAGCTGTATTGACAGCTTCAGCCTAGAAGTATTTGGGTAGGCTAAATTGATTTAACATCACTCTGACCATTTCGGTTAGAGTTTTGTTCTTACGTTCCACAACTCCATTTTGTTGTGGAGTTCTAGGGCAGGAGAACTCGTGTATGAAACCGTGTGTGTCACAAAATTGCTCGAAATCAGCATTCTCGAATTCGTCTCCATGATCACTTCTAATTCGAGTGATCATGTAACCTTTTTCATTTTGTACTTTCTTGCAAAAGGCGACAAATTCGGATAATGCGTCATTCTTGCGTGTCAAGAAATATACCCACGTGTATCTAGAAAAATCATCTACAATTACAAATGCATAAAATTTACCTCCGAGGCTAGCAACTCTGCTAGGACCGAATAAATCCATGTGTAGCAATTGTAGAGGTCTAGTAGTACATACTGCGTTTACAGACTTGAATGTGGATCTGGTAGCCTTGTTCTTTTCACATTGGCTGCATACCGAATCCTTCTTGAATGTTATGTCTGGTAAACCACGTACTAACTTCTTTGTGGATAATCTTGAAATTGTATCCATGTTTGCATGACCGAGTCTCATGTGCCATAGATGACTCTCGTCACTTTTGGCCATTAAGCATCTACCTGAAATGTTAGCTTCTTCCAGCAGATAGAAAACATATATATTGTCTTCCCTGATTCCTTCAAAGATTGTACTACCAGTTGAGCTATCAACTATAGTACATTTGTCTTTGCCAAAGTTGATACCATAACCATGATCAGCTAGATGACTTATGCTGAGCAGATTATGTTTCAACTCGGTAACCAGACAGACATCTTTAATCACGGGATAGGGAGACTTACCAACATCACCGATACCAATAATATACCCTTTCAAATTATTACCGAAGGAAACATAACCTTCCTTCTTTTTCTTCGACAGTGTTGCAAATAGAGTAGCGTCACCGGTCATATGCCGTGAGCAACCGCTGTCGAGGATCCATTTGCTTCTAGCATGTGAAGGGTGTTCCACCTACAAAACAGTTTGCAGATGAAACTCTTGGTACCCATTTCTTGTAGGGTCCTGAATTGTTAGCTTTAGGTATCCAAGCATAAACATTTAGGTCTACAAGCTTTCTCATTCTACATGCAGATGATATATGACCAATGAGGCCACAATAATGACATTGTGCATGTCGAGTGTTGAAAGCTGAGTGGTGTGCATGGTTGGTAGGTTTGGGTTTTCTAGTATAGAAGAATGCATACCTATGGTCATGTTTGGGCTTAACCTTTTGGGGTAAAGATTTTATATGGTTTGGTCTGACAGTGTTTGGCTTGGGAATGTTCCGATTTCTCGGTAAGTGACACGTGTTAGGATAGGAAGCAGCAAGCTCAGGCTGTTTTCCTAACCTAATTTCCAACCTTTTGGAAGTGTCATATAACTTAGTATAATCAGAAGTGAGTGATTCCATTCTGATTTGTGCAGATTGAAGACTTTTCTTTTCTTTAGAAAGATCTTCTCTCAATTGGTCTATAATCTTGTCTTTTTCTTCGGATGACTGTTTAGTCTCGTGTAATAAGAGCTTTATAGAGGAAAGCTCACCAGACTCACTAACATTAGTTCTAACCTCAGCTAGTAGGTCGGTAAGTCTTCCTATTTCTCCTTTGTACTCTTTGAGTACCTTCTTAGCGGTCTGATATTTACTACGCAGTTTCCTGTAGTCAAGCATCAGGTCACTGAAGGCATCTCCTAATTGCTCAAAGGTAAAGTCATCATATGTTTCTACAGGTTCAGTAGGTACCTGATCGATTGCCATGAAGCAGATGTTTGCAGCGTCCTCTGAATGTTCATCTTCTGAGTCGCTGGCTTCACTCTCATGCCATATGCTGGTGTTGGCATATTTCCGAGACGTTGATCTTTTCAGGTTGCCTTTTTCATACCTGTTGTTCTTCTTGCTCGATGATGAGTTGGTGGGACAGTCCTTCTTCATATGTCCCTTCTTCTTGCAGCCATAACAGACAGCATCTTCTTGGTACCAGTTGTTGCTGTTGTTCTCTTTGACTCTCTTCTCATGTCTCATGAATCTTTTGAACTTCCTTGCTAGGAGTGCTTGATCTTCAGCGTCAGATCCACTGCTGTCTGAGTCATCTTCAGCAGCTTTTCTGTGCTGAGCCTTGAGGGCGATCGTCTTCTTCTTTGGTGCAGGCTCTTCAAAATCTTGCAGCTCCAGTTCATGAGTGAGTAGCTTACCCATGAGTACTTCAAGTGACATTGTGGTGAGGTCGTTTCCTTCAATGATAGCTGTAGCCTTCGGAATCCAGTTCTTGGTGAGAGCTCGCAGGAGTTTGCGAATCTTTTCGTGGTTACTGTAATCTTTGCCTAAGGAGGACAAAGGGTTTACAATATCCAAGAACCTCTCGAACATTTGTGTGACTGTTTCATTTGGCTTCATTTTGAACGCCTCGTACTCTTGAGTAAGTCTGCTGACTTTTGACTCCTTGACTTGAGTCGTGCCTTCATGTGTAACTTTGAGAAGCTTCCACACACCATTTGCCGTTGTGCATGTAGATACCCTGTTAAATTCTGTTCTGTCTAAGGCACAAAAAAGAGCATTAATAGCACGTGCGTCAAGACTGGCCTTTTTCTTTTCCTCCTCTGTATAACTGCTTTGGGGTTTTTCAACCAAAACTCCCTCAACAGTTATACGAGGTGGCTTTTGATAGCCATCAAGAACAATAGCCCATAAGTCAAAGTCTAAGAGATTTCAAGAAGAAACTCATCCGTGTTTTCCAATAAGTGTAGTTAGTACCATCAAACAGTGGGGGTCTGTTTGTGGCCTGACCTTCACTTGTGAATTTCATAGTAGCCATGTGATATGCTGTGATCTAATAAATAATGAATAAATAATAGCACTGTTACCTCGCTTTACCTGTAACACTCGCTCTGATACCAATTGTAGGAACGATATAGTAAAGCGTAATACTCTAGAGGGGGGGTGAATAGAGTTGGCAGCGGAATAATGCTAAATAAAAATTGTTAGCAACACAATCACAGTATATAATCACAATTGAAATAATGTAAAGGCAGAGTTCAGAAAGCAAACGCAAAGACAGCGATGTATACTGGTATCCCTCTGTTGAGGACTAATCCAGTCGGTAGAACTCTTGCTACCAGTTAAATTCACTATAGGAAAAACCGCAAGTTTTCTTACGAAGTCCTTGCAACTTCTACAACGCGAGCTTTGATACGAAGAACTCGTCCAACTTCAAATGTGAAGAGGTATTCTTCAATCAAGCCTTCTGATTACAATCTCTCAGAAACTTCTAGACCGTACCGCACTGGCAAATCGACTAGAGGATTGTAACTGGCTTGGGATCTGAAATTGAAAGCTCTAGAAAACTCTTTGGAAGGCAGAAAGCTTTAGATAGAGAGAAGATTGAAAGTGAATTGGTGTGTTGAAATGATCGAAATCCTTCTCTATTTATAGGAATTCCAAAGGGAGAACTCTGTCAGAATTCGGGCAGAACTCGATGAGCAAATCTCGGTCAAATCCGCAACTGCAGGAGGACCAAGTTCCAGAGAATTCAAAAATCAAACGGCCACCAACCGAACTCTGGCCGAACTCTGGCCGAACTCTGGCCGAGTTCTGTCAGGGTTAGGTTAGGGTTTTAAAAATAGGTTTTGGTGATTTTTGAAAACCTTTTTGAAAACATTTTTGTAAACATTTTGATAGGTCATTTTAAAAATATTTTGAACTATTGGGGATAGCCTATTTGCCAGTACGACTCGGTGTACAACGTATTCCTAGACTCAAATAAAATGAAAATTACATTGCATAGGAAATACAGACTCAAGTAGGCAAACAGATCTTCAGTCTTGAACGGAGTGAATATCCAATCTTGCTTATGTCCAAGAAGCCGAGATGTCCCAACTAGCTTCGTATATCCAGACAGAGTTTGATCAATTATTAAAATCAGGTTGACCATATGACCAATGGGCCAACAAATAAGAAAGCAAAAGCTACAACTAAAATTATTCCAGAATCCAACATATACATTAAGAACTCCAACTTGAAGTCCTCTCACAAAACTTATATATTCCTGTAACTTCTATCAGAAAAATTGGAGCAATGCCACAAGAAACAATCTCAGTTACAAAAGGCTACCCAATATAATGAATTAGCTTTTTATTTATTTGTCTCAGAATGAAATCTCATTCTGTTTAAAATCCCAAACTTGGTGATTTTCAAATCTTTCCAACTTCTGCCTATATTCCCATTCTTCAGGCCTTTTCCGAAGTAGTGGCCTTTTAAGTATCATAACTAAACAATCTCCATTACAAGAAAATCATGAAAGCCAAGGTACAATACTTCAGCCTTTACTCACCAGTCTTTTAGACTTAAACTATCAAGATTAAACAATTAATTGTTAACCAAATGCTCAAACCAGCTACTTGCGTCGGCAACCACATATACCTATAAGACCATGTATGTGTACCGTCTAGTGTGTGCAAATTCACTGCCCATATCAACATTGTCCTTTTGAAACTATCAGATGTAGAAGCTCTATAAAATTGAATTAGGAAGGCAGAAAACTACCAATTCAACATATATACATTAACAAATTCAAAGTTGAGTCCTTTCAAAAACCTCTACATATCTCATAGCATCTTTCAAAATATGAACAATATCAGAAGAAGGCCACTGGATACAATGTATCAGATATTTATTTATTGGTTTACTGGTGAAATATCCTGTTTAAGGTTCCAATTTGCTGTTCTCTATTCTTTGACAATCGTTCGAGAACCTTCCCCTTATCGAGCATATTCCTAGTTCCAACACAGCAATCTTTTTTTGGAGAAAGACGTACCAACTAAATAATCACACTTATAACTTTGACCTCAATGATCATAAGTCTCCTATGATCATATAAAAGAAAGAGAAACTATTATAAATTGAGCAAAGTCATGTATCAAGTGAGATTTTAGACATACTTTTTTGTAGACAATATTAAGCTATTTCATCCTGGGCTTTCAAAGAATACAATCAGTCATCATCAGGGATCATCTTCGACGTGCCTTAGGATTTTACTGATAGCCATAGATGCAAGTGATGAGAATAAATCCAGTTTGGGCAGCATAGATTACCAAGCTTCCTTGGGTACACATCTTTGATTGATCTAGCATCTCTCATCTTCGTCTATTAGGATTTGAGTATCCATGATCAAGGCAGTTTGTCAGCCCCACGAACCTTTTCTTTTTCTTTTTCCTTTTTTTGTTCATGTCCTGTTTGAACTTTGAAGACTGTGTGATATCTGATGTAAGAGTAAATCGAAGCAAATGGATGTAGGTCTGAGGATAGGTCTATGATGTATTTTTTTCTGAGACATGATCTTGTGCATTAAATTTTTGGCATTTTCCCATTATCTTATGTAATCTGGGTTGCGTGCAAGACAAAGCTCTTTTTCTTACTAACAAACATATAAATAAAACTATTTCATCGGCTGCAACAATTAAAGACCTTCAAAATCAGGAACATATATTAGTAGTGTTTTAATTCATTAATAATCATACATCTTCAATGATTGATCAAACATGTTGCAACTCACCAAGCCATAGGGAAGAATAAATAATAATAATAATAAAAAGATCAACCATGTTGCACGAATACGGGCATGGGTACGAATAAGGACACGACAGATAGATACTGATTACAACAATCAAACAATAAAATGTAGTCACCCATGTTGCATGAATACAGACACCATTTTCCCGTGACCGTGCAAGATAGGATCAAGCAAAGCTCCAAAACAAAAAACTTGCAACGAAGCGGAACCAAACGGTACATATGACTCATTTGAGCAAAACTATGCATACATCATAAGATCTTTTCATAGTAAAGCAATGATATGTGGGGCCACTTCTATAAGCTTACATGCACTTGTTGGAGTGGGAGTGTACTTAAAACACATTCGTGTATCAAACATAATTGCTCCACAAACGTGGGACATTTGACTAAGACTTCGACTACAGAAATTCAAATAGTAACTCACAAATAACAACTTGCAATCACATTATGACACGTGTACAAATTTTCCTATTTAGATCTTTCACTTTTTTTGTTTTTACAATCAAAGGATTAGATACATGTAATCCAACGGTTGTTAGTGGCCGAGTTATAAAAATTAAGAACTCATGAGTTCCTCTAGGATTTTCGTTTGACTAAAACAATGCTATATTCTACTATTCCAATAAATGATACTTCTGAAACTTACCACCAAGCTACCTTTCTTTCCGAGATTGTGTTTCAAAATGCAACTTCAGTTAAAATTGTGTAGCGGTGGACTCGAAATCGCATTTCCAGAACGGAATTTCGACTAATAAAATTGTGATTTGCAAATGCGATTGTAGTTGGACAAGTACCCTTCTTAGGGAATATTTTTAATAGTTAACATTATCTGAGCCGAACGCCCAGAAATGTGGTTGAACTGCCTCCCATAATACATTATTTCAGTCTAACAAGCCATATTTCGAACATACTTATTAGCTTCAACAACAACCATCACCATTAATAAAGTTCAAGTAAGCCATCCATGAAGTGTACCTTGGTTGTTCCGGTCTTCGAAGATGCCGGCGGCTTCGACCTGGTCGACTTCGACTTCATCAAAAGCGAGCTCGAGAGCTGCCACGGCTCCTCCTCCGTGGCGGCATTTCCGTAAGTGGGCATCATCCGATCGGAGAACGACAGCGGCGGCTGTGCCACCCACTTCTCCTTGGCCTCCCCATGGTTCTTCAAACTAGAATCATAAGCAGCTACCGGCTCGGGATCCATGAGACCATTGGGATTGAGAGTGCTATCGCTCGGCGATTTGTCCACCGACGATCTCTTCGAACAAAGACCTCCCATTCTAGTCCCGATCTCACACTATTCTATGCGCAAAAAAAAAAAAAAAAAAAAAAAAAAAAATCCAATCTATAAAAAAAAAAGTTACTGTTTGTCAAGAAATACCCAATTCACAAATATAAAAATATTAAAAAAAAAAAAAACGGGGGAAGCTTAAAGATCCAATTTTTAGATGAGCCGTGAAGAGAAAATTGGTAATAAAATTAGTCATTATAGGGATACGCACCTGCTGGAGTCGATCTAGAGCTTGCTGAGCGGTGGAGGGGTTTGAGGGAGATTTCGATTGATGGGTCGCAAAGAAGTGAGCTTTCTCATCAATTAAGAGAAGGGAAACTAAAAGATTCGATTTTTAGATGACTCGTGAAGAGGAAATCGAGAAACATTATGAATTGCAGGGACTCGGAGCTCCTGGAGTCGATCTAGAGCTTGTGAAATGTTGAAGAACAAGAAGGAAAGAAATGAACTTTTCTCTCTAAACTGCAGCAATCAAGAAGAGGAGAGAGAAAGTTTAGAGAGAGAGAGCAGAGCAGTCAGCAGAGAGTCCACCCACCAAAAAGAATCGGCATGAGCGAACCGCACGCCATGGAGATGGAAGCTGGTCAAAACCCAACCCCGGCCTCTCTATGCGGATGCCTGTTTTAATTTTCTATGCGGGGAGTCGGATCTGCCGTTCATTTTCTCCCGAGTTGATCAGGGCCGTCAGGTGGCGAGGGTGGGGCCGGAAAGGATGAGTTGTAAAGACCGTTTGATGGGAACGGGAGCTGCGTGGCGCAGCCGGCTGATTGCCGGAACTCAAGGTGACCGTTACGGTGGGAGCTACTCTGCCTGCTGCTGGGTCCCCCCTTGTGTGTCAACATTTACTTAACCTGAGATGCAATGCTTACAACCTATTTACAACCGCCGGCAGTTGACAATTGGTTTTCCTCTCCATGTTGGATAGAAGGAACGAGGAGCGACGGACCAGGCCCAAGTCCTCTGGAAAGGGACGCCAGGGAGGGCAATAGCCCCATCCGGCCCGACCCCTGCCGCACCACGAGACGCTGTCGACGAGTCAGGTTGTTTGGGTATGCAGCCCCAATCAGGCGGTAAATTCCGTCCAAGACTAAATAGCGGCCAATTGTCAACCGTCACATCATTTAGTTGTAAACTTAGCATTTTTGTAACTTACAGATGCTATAATTCGTCATGTGTCCCACTCATATGGCGTCGGAGTTGTGTCCGGGAAGTCCTTAGTATCCAAAACCTAACCACAATACAAATGAACCACAAACCGAACCATAACATATCGAATGAACGCCCCAACCATGGGATATACATATTGAAAATGTACAAACCAATGTCTGCAATCAAATTTCAATCGAGAATAAGCAAAATCTCATAATTTCATAGATTTTCACAAATAAACCCGCAATAAAACATTTCAGTTCAAATACTACAGACATCATCATGTTCGCCAAACTCATGCTCAAGACAATTAGTTAGCTTCATTATGGAGTCATCATCCAGCACAAATATTGAGCAAGCAAAAACTAAGAAATGCAACAACAAAAAACTGCCAACTGCATGCTAAATTCAGTAACATGTTAACGTTCCTGAGATCTACACAAACTCGTTCATACAGACGCTATGCTCGGAAACTGCTTTCTTAAACAATCTGAATGGAGGATGAAAAGAGACTGGCTGCCATGAATGAGGTTATTCTCATACCAAAATCTTTGCTGTGAAGCAACATGAGTATTTCTGTAAATCAAATGATCGAGCAGAAGAGCAGGAGAGATGCATTGAACTGCCCATTCCGGCTAATTCTCAGGGGTGGACAGCACCAGTTGCTGGGGCTGTTGCAGAGGAAAAGGGAGAGCATTAGAAAAAATGTGAAACTTGTAATGGACAATAATTATGAACCAGGTCAGAAAAAGAACAATTTAACAGCTAGTCCTCATTCATAAATCACTTAAAGATGCGTCTAAAATGAAGACCAAGTAACAGGTGAAGTTCAGGGAGCGTTGAACTATATGCCATTTGTCCCCCCCCCCCCCCCCCCCCCCCCCCCCCCCCCCCCCCCCCCCAATCTCACGGAGATGTTTTTTCCACGATAACAACATCCAAACATATGCAAGGCCAGAGACTTACCATGGCCCCAAGAACTGGCCTCTTTACAGTTACGGAACCATATTGCAAAACATTAGGGCATATTGATAGCTCTGACTTGTCATCTCTGTTTCTGTTTGGGACTGTATGCATACTCCATGAAGCAAAAGTCTTTGGTAAATAGACTTAAAATAGTGCGATAACCATCCAATTATGCTATTTTGAGTTAGTTACATTTCAAGTATAAGCAACTGACGCGCAAAATTTGACAAACAAACCAAAAGGAAGGTGAATCTCTGAAAATTGCTAAGAAAATTCTTTCTTGGGCAAGGTTACACCCAAAAAATCACATTCTAATCAGATCTCCTTGGCCAGATGGTGCAACAAATAAGAGGACCAAAGTCACCAAACTGAAATATAATCAAGGCTAACCCCATCAGCTAGAATAGGTAACTAACTTTAACATGCAGTTACTGCATACTCGATTAAAATTTGAGATACTCTTATATACTTCCATTAATTTAAGGACTTTGGGTTCTGTTTCAAATTCCCTTATTATTTGAACCGAAAAGCTAAATCTTGTGGGAGAGGGAACTGATGGACTTCAAAGAATAGGAAAAGATGTAATGTTTGAAATGTTACTAACCGCAGCCAATTCCTTCTCGTGCTTAGGTATAAATGCAGTATCTACCTTCCCATTTTTGAAGTCCTGAAAGTTCCATAAGCAGGAGCAGGAAAAGTGTCAGATATTAGCAAATCTATTGGGTGCATGATCTTATCATTTTATATTAGGACCATCAAAACATAATTTCAACAGATCAGTTAAGATTAATACCTCAATCTCTAGGATCAACTTATGGTAATCAATTGTTGTAGGGATCCCTGTAAAAAGGATAATTAGAAGTTTAGAACATACATAAAATAATAAAATAAAGCAGTGACAGCTCTAGGCAATAGTGGAAGTGTGGGTCTAGTTCAGTCAAGTCTACTTAATTGTTCTAATTAGCATTTACATACTTTTAGTTCATTTTACACACTTCTCCAGTTCTCTTTTGTCTTATTCAGGGTCATTTATGCAAAAAGTTATATAAGTTGTTTCTAGTTATATTTTGAGCACGAATTTTGAATGTATCTCTCTTCTGATAATTTATCCACAGAAGTGCACTCCTTTTCCCCCAGTTACAGACAACCAGCACTGAGCCTCTCCCTCTCTTCCTGTTACAAACTATAGCTCCTTGTTGTCTTCTTTTCCAACCAGATCAGCAAAAAAACCTCCCTCTTTTCTCAAAGCCGGCAGACCAAAACCATCCCTCCAATTCTCCACTATCTGAAACACCTCAGAAACTCTTCCTAATAACCAGCAACATCCCTTGAACCTTCTGCAACAGCCGAGTGCTAGTATCCCCTTTAAACACATCTAAGGTCCCTCAAACCTTCGTAACAGCTAAAAAATCTGTATTCACCAATTCCTCAGAATCCAAACCCTAGCTACTTTTCCAAATCAAGAACCCCAATCCAAAGCAGAACTCCACAACTTACAAAGCCTAGCAACCCTATGTTCCCCAACTTGGAGAATTGACACCGTCCTGTGCCAAATCTTCTACAAAAACTGTAGCGTACTACCCAAAATGGGAACATTGGCCACAACAGCCTTTGCTGGAAACACTAATCATAAGGCAAGAGCACATGGCGACATAAAAATTGACTCAGCCCCGAAAAGGATAATTGATTCCGATATAAGAGCCAAGATTATGACAAATTAAGAATTTAGTTGCTATGATAAATGAAAATATTTCGGAATATGATAAACTAATCAAGTAATATGGTATCCTGACAAAACTAACAGAATGTTGTTTCGTGTAGCAAATGCTATTTAGCCTATCTAGTAGCAAAGATATCGTCTGTTTGAGATAAAGGGCAAACGAGCATTAGTTTAAACCCTAATTTTTTTTTGTCTTCAAGACATTTTACTCACTGAATTAGTGGGCACCTAGATAGCAAGCTCATCATCTTCCCTATTTCTTCTAGATACTTTTTCAGTTTAGGAGAATTGTGGATGATTGTTCCTTAGTTCCATCTTCTAGGAATTTAAATTGTGACCAATTAGGAAAGCAATGTGACTTGTCAGCTGGCATTCTATGTTCTACAAGGAGCCCACCCTTCTCTACGTTTTCCCAGGATTTGATGCCAAGTCATTAACTCACAGGGTTGATATTCAGTTGGAAGCAAAAGTTGATAATATCATTTCTTAGAGCATCTTACTACATAGTTGTACTTCATGAACAGCCACATAGAGAGGACAAGGATAACATGTTAACGAAATTATGATGATGTTGCTGATGATTTCACGAAAATACAAAATACTACTAATTGGCACTACTTAAATAAGACTGAAAATAGGACAAATATATTGTTCATCAATTGAAGACAAACCTGTGATAACAGTATCATTAAGAGCTCTTTTCATACGTTCAATTGCTTTCTCCCTAGTTGGAGCCCAAACAATAAGCTATATCACAAAAGCAGAAATGTTAGATTTTCAGCTTTAAGAAAGTATTTTCCTTTCAGAAATTAGACAGAAGTAACCTGTACAAAGAGACACCTATACGTGAAGGGATAATTTTAATAGGCACATAGTGAGCTTCACAGAAGACGCCCAAATTAAAAGGCATACCTTTCCTAATAAAGAGTCGTAGCTTGGAGGAACAACATAACCTGGATAAACATGACTATCCATTCGCACAAATGGACCTCCAGAAGGCACATATGTTGTTATCTTCCCTGTCATTTCAAAACTTAGTGTTAGTGAAGGAAAACCAAATAAACATAGGTCGTCCATCTGTTATGACCAGACCATATATCTGGTAAACGAAACAAACACTTTTTGTTTGTTTTATCATTTGAAAATGAGAAGTTAGGGGACTTGATGCATGTAAACCAAATGAAACAGTTTTATATTAAGTTACTCTCTCTACATTCCAGATTTGCTTGGAAATAGCACACAAAGGGCCCAAAAATGCAGAAGTCAATTCCTACATAATATAAAAAGATGGGAATCTCCTAAAAAAATATAACTGTTTCCAGTAGTGACACCAATTGAACATACTATGTATTTCCTTTTCTTACATTAAAAGCAACTTTAATATGAAAACCGAAGTAGCAATCAGTAAAATTATAAAGTTATTACAAACATACAATAAATTTTAGAAGACGATCAGTAATTTTGAAACAGAAGCAAGGAAAGGCTCCTTCTATAGTTCTATGGCCAATGGGTTGCGCTCATGTCAAACTAATAAATTCAAGAAAAAGGAAACATACCAGGTCCTGGGCGAAATCCTTTAAATGCATCTTCAGCATTAATGCGGCACTCAATTGAATGGCCTCTAAGAACGATATCTTCCTGTAGATAGTAATCAGTGTAAGCATTGATGAACCAACAATCTTTTTTTTTTTCACATAGAATCTGTGGAAGAGGGTTTACCTGCTTGTATGTCAGTCTCTCTCCAAGAGCCACACGAATTTGCTCCTCAATCAAATCAGTGGAAGAAATCATTTCAGTGACAGGGTGCTCCACCTGGTATTTACCATGAAAGGGACTTAAAACTGCCTGACTTTAAAAGGTCTGGAAAGAAGCCTGAGAAATGGCACCATCCATACCTGGATCCTGGTATTCATTTCCATGAAGTAGAAGGAACCTCTTTCATCCAAAAGAAACTCCACAGTTCCGACACCTATATATCCTATAGATGCAGCTGCTGCTACAGCCGCATCACCCATGGCTTTACGTAGTTCTGGAGTCAAAGCAGGAGACGGAGCTTCCTCAAGAAGTTTCTGATTCCTTCTCTGTCAAAGGAAATAAAATAATTACAGCAACAACAAAAACAAAGTTTTTATCCCAAAGTTTTGGAGTAGGCTAAAGGAAATAAACTATCACCAACATATATGTTTCAAGGTCAGCAGTCTGCCAACTTAAGCAAAATAAGGTAGGTTAGAGTCAGTGCAGAACACTAAAGATTCCTTTGCATGTGGAGCAAATTCTCATCAACTTATCTAGGCAAGTATAGTGATCTTGAAGTTAACACTGTAGGAACCACGTACAAGGTCTGCATGTTGCCTTGCTTTGGCACATAGATGTGCTACTATCATCTTACAGCCTTCTTATACCTTGTAGTTGTTTGCACACACAACTTCAAGAATAGGCACAAGAAAGGTGGGAACCTTAAGGCATATGGAAACCTTCAGACCAAACTGTCTAGCCAGTGTCTAAGAATTATTATTTTGTATCCTATTCCTTCTATAGCACTTTTGAATCAAATGAGGAAGTGAAGAGCAAGATTACATTTTTCCCTAATTGCCTATGAAAGGACTGATTACATCATGTTCAGCAGTAAGAACAACTGGTGGGCATCAAGAGAAATCCGGAGGTCGTTTTGTTAGTTGACACTTGGCAACCTCGGGTGACAAGTGAACATGAGTCTTTACTAGTGAGAAAATTTGAGTTTGGCCTCATAGCTCAGCAGATGGTGAGAATGGTCAGTTTCATTGCTGATCCTACGAGCTGCACTAACCAAGGCCTTTAGAGTCAGACTGAAACAGTAATATGCGTGAGAGCTGAAGGGTAGGTGTCAAACAGCAAAGCTGGAACTGCTTTTGTGTGGATCAAGTGAACCTAAAGAGAGTGCACTCTTGCAAACAAGGAGATTTGGGGTGATGAAAAAACCATTTCAGGCTCTTGACAACAGCAATCTGCAGATCTATTGTAAGTCTGAATTTGATGTTGTTTCTTATGTTGATTATCCTGGTCAATGACGTGATCGTGTTGGATCTATGTCAGTTGTCTACAAGTGAATGGAAAAGGGTGGCTTTAACCAGCCGGTTCCTTAAACACGCTTAAATTAGATCCTTATACAAGCTTAAGTACTTAAGAAGCTGAGACTTATCAAACAGTGACTCTTCAAGTCTAACCTATACGGCCAAAAGCAAACATCACACACACGCACAAATATATATATGAGAATTACCTGAATGCTTCAATCATGCTCCTGCATGGGAGCTGAAGGGTAGGTGTCAAAGAGCAAAGCTGGAACTGCTTTTGTGTGGACCTGTAGATCAAGTGAGCCTAAAGAGAGTGCACTCTTGCTAACAAGGAGATTTTGGGGGATGAAAAAACCATTTCAGGCTCTTGACAACAACAGCACTAGTGAAGATCGAATCTGCAGATCTATCGTAAGTCTGAATTTGATGTTGTTTTTTATGTTGATTATCCTGGTTAATGACATGTGATCATGTTGGATCTATGTCGGTTGTCTACTTCTGAATGGAAAAGGGTGGCTTTAAACAGCAGGTTCCTTAAACAAGCTTAAATTACTAATTAGATCCTTATACAAGCTTAAGTACTTAAGAAGGTGAGACTTATCAAACAGTGACACTACAAGTCTAACCTATACGGCCAAAAGCAACCATCACACAAACACACACACGCCCACACGCACACACACATATATATACGAGAAGTACCTGAATGCTGCAATCACGCTCCCCAAAATGAACAACATTTCCATACTTGTCAGCCAGGACCTGCAAAGTCAAACAAAAGATACATGTGAAATTGTTGCTCATTAGAGAATACATAAATTGGTAAAAGTTCCAAGTATGTTACTTTCCCCACTTCTACTCTTGAGGATGTGAATGTAAAAATGACAGCAGTAGCAGTGCACAATTAGTCATGTTAGCCATGATAATCAAATATATTCATCTTGGTGACACTTGGTTCATAATCAGAATGCCGTTAAGAATCTAGAACATAGAAATGGATAATACTCTATATTTTCTCTAGGAAGATGCATGTGCACAATCAGCTGACCATACCTGGAACTCAATATGCCTTGGATTCTGAATGTATTTTTCCAGATAAACCCCATCATTGCCAAATGCAGCTGCTGCTTCACTCTTAGCTTGCTGCAAGATAAGAACTTTTGTTAGAGACTGAGAATTATATTTTAAACATCTGAATAATTTGGAAAGAAGCTAAATCTATACAAAATCCATTCTGACAGGAGCGCAGTGTAAGAAATATTTCACCTCAGATTTTTAACGGATGATAGTTTTACCGTTGAGAATGTTAGATGGTTGTATCCACCACCACATGAGATTTGTAATCTTCCAAGTAATATATACTTGTTTTTTGGATGTCATGGTGCTATTTGTTTCTCTTAGTAAATTGACATAGGTAATGGTTCTCAAATAACAATGTATAATGTGTTAAATGTTCAAATATGGTATAATTTATGCTTCAAGAAGATTTTTTAAGCACATATATGGTAAATTGATATTTGGATCAGAAACTACCACGTTATAATTAATATAGATTATAGATTAAGTAATTACTTAGAGAGCAACATATAAGTTAGGGGTGAGCACTAATCGGTTTTGAACCGAAAACCGACCCGAACCGAACCGAATAAGGGTTTCGGTTCGGGTCTAAAAGTATTCGGGTCGGTTTCGGTTACGAAAATCCTCTTATTTGTTATTCGGTTTCGGGTTAGGTTGTGGGTTTCGGTTTCGGTTTCGGTTGAAAACCGAAAACCGATTAAGGTTGACATTTACCAATATATCCCCCCTTCCAATTAGTAAGTTACATAAATGCCCTCACAACTAAACCTAACTATAAGAATACTCTTTCTCTCTCTCTCTCTCTCCACTCGTTCTCAGTTCTCACTCACCGCCTCCTCTTTTCTTTGTGCTCTCACCACCCACCACCGCCTCTCCTCCCATTCTCACTCACCACCGCCACTCCTCTACTCTCACCACCTCCTACCATTTCATCACCCTCTTCAACTCCTCCACCCTCGGTCATCTCCTCCATGTTCCTCACTGATGCCGGCGTTTGGGAGCGCGGTGGCGGCCGACATCGGCAAGGGGAACACGTTGTTCGACGTGAGCGGGGAGCGGTGCGACCTCGGGTGGACGTGTTGATCACAGTGGCCGGCGGGTTGGTATTTTTTTGTGTGATATTTTTTTCCAGTAATATGGTTTTTGTTTTTCAGTAATATGGTTTTTTTCAGTAATATAATTCGTGAAATTGTGTATGGAATTTTTTTCAGTAATATAAATTGTGAATTTTTCAATTTGTATACAGTTTTTTTTTAAGCACATACAAACTGTTTGGTATGTTCCGTCCATTTAAAAAATTCGGTTCAACCGATTAAACCGAATAAACCTAACAAGGAATTCGGTTTTGGTTTAGATCGGTTGCTCTTAAATTCGGTTCGGTTTCGGTTCCAGTTATTTTGAATTCGATTTAATCGGTTTGAGAAAATTCGGTTCGGTTGAAACCGATTTAACTGAATGCTCACCCCTATATATAACTACTTAGCTAATTTATAATATTAAGTTTTGCATTTCATCTCCTATATTTTAATTTATATATCGTTTCTCAAGTGCCAAAACACAATATTCTCTTATACCGATCGAAGGACATTCTCCAAAACTGCCAATCCCATACTAATGAATAGGTTCGATAATTATAAGGAGTTCTTGAAACTTCTACAAGAAGATGGTCCAATGGTAGTACACAATTGGAAAAGAGGACCCTCGAGTAAAACTTCTGTGTCAACGTCTCGTACAAGGTAACTAACTTTCCGAGTTGAGGGTGGCATCAAACCAATGGAACAGTTGAATTAATATATTAAGGATAATGGGAGGGAGATGTGATGACAATCCACTGACAGACTTAACAAGCGGCTCATCAAGTTCTCCGAACCAAGAAGCTTATATAAAAAACTCCAATGCAAGAGGAAAAAGTGAGTTGATAAATAGGCATCAGAATCCAGAGCTTAAAACTTTCTGGAAAGATTTCCTTAAATCCTAGGTAATATGAAGTCATACCAACAACATGCCACTTGTATCTTTACAGGTCTATGACCCACATATTCTCCAAAAAAAAAGGTCTATGACCACTCCAAGGAAAGAGTGATGGTTTTGACTTAATAAACCTTAGCTTACGCATGAGAGCAAATTTAAAAGATTTTGAGCTAAAGAACAGAACTGTAGCTTCTAAGTATTAGCTGCAGCCAGGAATTGAAAGCTTGTCCAGATAGAGTTTATGAATAACATGGTTTAATCTTTACAAGCATATATCTTGAGCTAGTTATCCATCTGTTGATTGAGAATCTCTCAAATTAGAACATCTCGTCTATAGAGATGCTTGCTTTGATATAAAACAAGTATAGGAAAACACTTATAAATGATGTTGAGATGGAAGAGGTAGAATGAGGGAGAAGATTGTCAAATCAACAAGAATGCTGTTTTTGCCACCTGCTTAAGTTTGGAAGATGATTTTTGGATATCTATAGAATATAGCTAGACATTATAACTCTACTCTAGCTGACCTTCAATCAAAGATTAAAATGTACTAAAATCTTCTTCTGGCACTTGAACTGGAGAATACATTGCAAGGCAATCCAAACTTGATATTGCATTGAAATCCACATTTATATACAAGGTGCAGGCAGTCGCCATGATGTAAGCATGTACGGAATACCCGACTGGATGTGATTGATCTGGATCACGAAAAAGCTTAGGTTGCACTATTCTTTGTGTCATCATAGAAACCACATACAATCCATAATATGGATAATGGGTGGTCCAACTAGCATGATTTGTTTTGGAAGAACTTCTCGGGTAGACCAGAAATAACATCCATTCTGGTGAAGTTGTTTTACAATGTCAGAACCTAGTAGTCTGTGTGAATAACTAACAGCCATGCAAATCAATTGTGACGACAATGTTGATACTATTATCATTTATCAATGACCTCATGTAGGAATATGTCATAGAAAAGAAAACATTTTGAATGAAATGTAACTACATGTGATTACAAAACAATCCATTACCAGATAAGACGTATCAAATTGAATACCTGTAATAACTTTACAAACTCTCCAGGTTCCTTAGCTAGACGCATTCCACGTCCTCCTCCACCAGCCGTTGCCTTCAAAGGAGAAAGCCAATAATGAGATTCTAACATCAGAAAGAATTATTTATCTAAAGATAGTGTAATGGTTTAGTTTCTATCCTCAACCATTGATCCCAGCTCATCATATAGCTGCATAAGATTCAGCATATAAAAGAATACCAACTACTAAAAGTAAGCAGCAGAAACAAACTCCATCACCCAATGGTCTCAAACTTAACCGAATCCTGAATATTCACAAATAAATCTCAATTGTCTTTAAGATAAAGAAGATATTTTTCCATGCCGAATCAGAATAGTCTAAGTGTAGAGAGCTTCTACTCCTTTGCATTCCATGAAAAATCTGATTCGAAACCGTTGAAACAAGTTTTGTGGTTATTCAATATTCAAGAAATCCTATCCTGAACAAAACTAATAACCATCCGATGGATATGCATACAGGAAATACTCAACCTCAAGTAATCATCAAACCATACTTTAAATGACACTATCACATAGAAATACTCAGAGAAAGTGAAAAAAATATATATATATGAAAATAACTATGTGAACTTTTTAGTGTTAAAGTCATTTATATTTGTAGTATGGATCGAAAAAATTTGCAGACTACCTCATCTAAACTACATTTTGACTTCTGAGCATAAAAGAATTAAATTCTCATGTGTTATTTTAAATCACTTTTATATTTGCAGAGAGCAGAATAAAAAAATTCAATGGTGTCTCATCAGACCTAGAGTTTTCCATTTTTATACAACAACAACAAAGTCTTTATACCGGAAAAAAAAAAAAGTTGGCTGCTTGAATCCTCCATTCAGCTGTTAAGGGCCATGTCATGTGTACTAACAAAAACCATATCCTTCTTCACAGCAGTTTTCACATTCTATAGAAGACTTAGATTCTCATATGTAATTGTTTTCCACATTCTTTAACCTTTCCTTTGCTCTTGTTTTATAATTGCACAAATTAATGCCTGGCAACGTGGATGCAAGGGAGGTTTAATAATATACCTTGATCATCACAGGAAACCCAATTTCATTGGCAAGCCTGATAGCCTCCTCTGTGTTCTGCAATTTCCAACCACAAAAAAAACTCTGTTATTTTGTAGGTTATGGTGTAAATGTGGACTATCTTATAAATGAAACTATGATAAACTATTATTGCTTGAATGTGCACTAGGACCTGTAGCAGCCCATCACTTCCAGGAACAGTCGGGACACCAGCTTTCTTCATTGTGTCCCTGGCGGTAGCTTTATCACCCATAACTCGAATGCTGTCAGGCTGTAAACACAGACAAACAATCAGATTGTAGAATGTATAATATATGATATGCCTTAATGCTTATAGAACCAATTATATTGAGAAGAAACATGGCAAGAAATGTGATTGTATCACCCATAGTTTCGCAAGCTGTAGGTCTTGATCTAAAGAAAAGAAAAAAATGAATACATAGTCCATTGTTAATGTTTAAACATACTGTCATAAATGTATGTTACCAGTTGGAAACTGATCTTCTAGGATAGGAAAAGAACAATCAAAGGATTGTGTTGGTTGTAGAGGCATTTCATTTTTCTTAATTAAGTATATATCCGAGAGTATCGAATATTTTTTATTTCAAACACCACTAAAAATGGTACGTAATACATGCATATAAATATGGGGTACTTACATTAGGCCCAATAAAGTTGATTCCGTGCTCTCTGCATATGTCGACAAAACTAGCATTCTCGGCCAAGAAACCATACCCTGGGTGCAACATGGTGCACCCACGGCTTACAGCAGCAGATAAAACATTTGGAACAAACAAGTACCTGTTGATCAGGTAGGAGATATAAGACCCAAAAACTTAAAAAGTTTTTTAAATGTGGGAGATAAAATATGTAAGGGTATTGAATTTTGCATGAGAAAAAGAGGAAAAGGCATATACTTACGATTGGCTGCTTGGCGCTTCACCGATACAGACTGCCTCATCTGCAAGCTTCACATGTAGCGCATCCTGATCTATTGTAGAGTACACGGCAACACATGGTATTCCCATCTCATGGGCAGTTCTAATCACTCGAACTGCAATCTCACCTCTATTCGCCACAAGGATCTTCTCATCCCGGCAAGTTGCACCGAGGGCTCCACCACTTCTTTTTGATCTGTGGGTGGTACAAGCAGCCCTTTGCTTCGGAAAGCTTATCATACGGAAGTTTGGAGAATTCCCCGCCATAAAGCTACATTGTGAACTCTTGATTCCTCTGGCCGGTCTGACAAACAGCCCCTTTTGATAAAACAATTTTGGTTGACAGGAAAAGCGTTATTAGACACTGCATACACATTTTACACACAAACATGAAGAACAAGCCAACGATTTGCCATCGACCTTATTTCTGCGTGTTCAAGGAAGCAAACCATATCGAAAGGAAAAAAACATATGGCTTTAAAGACGATAAATTCCGAATAATTGGTACCTACCAGTATTGCACTAACATAAAACTCGTCAATATAACACAATCAAAAGGATTCTGAAGCAAGAAACATCTATTTCTAAAGAACCATAGGAGCTCTAACTTGGGTTTGAAAACAAACAAAACCCAGGTAAAATATTAAGGGAGAAACACCCAACAATAAAGATCAATTTTACAAAAGAAATCCATGTTTTATATCTTAATTAAACACCAAATTGACCCTACGTCCATCCAAATCAAGCCTTTCAACCAAATCCCTCCCCTTAGCTTCTCGACAAATAAAAAACTACCTAATACAATTGATAGCTCAGTTATAGGAATAGCCCAAAGGATTGTGAAGCAAAAAACAATACTTCTGAAGAAACTAAGAAGTTCTAAATTGGGATTGAACAATAAAAAAGACATGAAATTATCAAGAGAGAAGCACAACCAGCAAAAAAAAGATTATATTATTTTAAAAAGATCTCTCTCTGATGTACCTTAAGGAAACACCAAATAGCCCCTACTCTCCGCAAAATCAAGCCTTTCAGTTTCAACCAAATGAAACTTCCCCTTAGTTTGTTCGACAAACAAACTACATAAAATTGATAGCTCAGTTATAGAAATCAAAAGGATTTTTAACAACAACAACAAAAAACTTATTTCTGAAGAATCATAGTAGCTCCAATTTGGGTTAGGAAAGTAAATCAGACCCAAATAAAATTATACAAGAAAATCCCACCAATCAAAAAAAAGATTCTTTTACAGAAGAAATTTAATGTAATTGTACTAATGAAACACCAAATTGACTCTTCTCCCATCAAAACCAACCTATTCAACCAAATCAAACCTCCCCCTAGTTTCTTCAGTAAAAAAACTATGTAATACAACTGATAGCTCAACCATTCATTGGGACAAACACACCAATACTAAACCAATGAATATCCAATATAATGTATCAATCAAGAAAAAAACAATTAATTAAGAAATAAATCACATGGAAAATATCACATCAAGTAGGTAAGTTCTAGCTAAAGTCTCCATCCAGCAAAAACTTTATTAAGAGAAAAGTGTTGTAGAAATTATTGAAATCTCGTACAAGTCTATGAAGACTAAATTACAATCTAGCAAGTCTAACTTGCTAAAATAGTAAATAGCAGTGAAAACCACTAATAGTAAAACAATCAGTCAAAAGAATGCAGCATAGCTGCTATAAAGATAGCAACAAAGTTGTTGATGACAGAGCAGAGCTCAATTTGAAGATAGTAGTGAAACGGTTGAAAATGATAACAAAGTAGCACTATCGACATGTCGGAGTAATGAAAATCACCGTTGCTCAAAGCAAGATTCAACCTTCTCTGTCGATCCGTTTCTAGGAACCAACAAGTCAGGAAGAACTTCTAGAACGCTCTTTGTCACCTTCTTTCATGGACAAACATTGATGTGATATTGGACTCTCGGACTAGAACTGATGCGTTGATGCAAAACTTCGACTATTTATGAGGAAACTCCCCCCCCCCCCCCCCCCCCCCTCTTACTGAGAACTATGTTCTCTCTTTGTTCTTTCTCTCGTATTAGCAAAGGTTCGCAGTATCGGTATCGGGATAGACGGTATCCAAAGTATCGACGATTTCAGACGGGAGTATCGAATTTTTTGTATCGGTAAGCAAATAATTATTAATAAATTATTAAAGATTTGGAAAAAAAATATTGTTTCTTAGTAGTTTTGAAATTGAAAGAAATAATAGTCACCCCTTACTGATTGGTTGGCATGTAATAAACAAAATTTCCTCATTTACATGCTTTTACAATTCTTTTACACCCTTGTTGATTGGTATTTTTCATTCAATTTTCTCTGCAAAATTGACGAGGAAAGAGATACCCAACTTCGGTATCGTTCAGTATGGATATCGGTCAGTATCGTATCGGGACATGTCAAAATGTATCGAATATCGGCTGATAATGCAAACTATGGTATTAGCACAAAGTGTTGGCGCTTTGATTAATACATGAGCAATCTCCTGGAAAGTGGTAACCGTCTACTAAAGACGAAAAGACCAAGGAGTAACTCCGTATTAAATGGCCGAGTTACAATCAAACTCCCTATAATATGGCCCTATTAAATATTAATAGGGCAATTGCAAAACACAACCACCTCCGACTACAGCAGTTTTCCAACGCTGAGATATAGCAGCAGCTTTGTGGCCCTGCCTCCTGTGCAGCCTCGTGCCACTGCAACCATGTTGCACCGTAGCTCCGCGCCACTGCAGCCTCGATCCATAGCTCCGAGGCATTGCTGCCTCATTGCTCTGCGCCCTTCGCAGTCCGTTGCTCCTACGCCAACTCCGCCCCCGACGCTAGAAATCTCTGTGTCCGATGTGAAGTGCAAAGTTGTGCCGTCAAAGTACCACTTTTGGCCCTTCGCTCTTGTCCTGGTCCAAGCTAGACTCACTTGGGCCTAGCTCCAAAGGAATTTCTCCAAGAAAGGGTGTGACGAAACAAATGCTTATTGTGGGATTTGAACCTTGCCCGATAGAAAAACCCTACTCCATACTGATCACTTGGGCTAACACACATCATGTGTACAAGTCAATAAATGATAGCTCAAATATTGAAATACACACATTGGAGTTTACCACAAAATGGAATGGTGGGACAAAGTCACTAATGACCAAACCTAATAAACCCCCCAAAAAAAGAACACACCCAGCAAAAAAAAAAAAAAAAAAATTCATCTTTTACAAATGAAATCTATATAGTTTAATCAACCAAACACTAAAATGGGCCGCCTCCTATCAAAATCAAGCCTTTGAACCAAATCGAACCTCCCCTTTAGCTTCCCCACGAAAAAAAAAAAAACTACATAACACAACTTACAGCTCAGCCATTCATTGGAGCAACCATACGAGTGAACCGATGAAAACTTGACCTAATGTTAGCCAATACCACAAAGACACGAATACAACACAACACGACACGATCCGGACACGACACGGATCTTCGATCGCGTGAAGATCCAAACAGTAGGCAACGGGGAAGCGACTTACAGGAAGCAAGGAGACGGACTTGCAGGCGATCATAGAATCCATCCTCGCACCGAATCGATCCCCTGCAGAGAGGAAAGAAGCCGTCAGCCAAAGATGAAGACTTTGCCGATGGATCTGAGCCGGAAGTCCACTTACGCGCCTGGAAGCGGAGGAAAAGATGAGGAATTTAGGGTTTGGGAGGAATGGCGGTAGGTTTTAAATGGGAGAGAATAGGGAATTTAGGTGGGTAGGGGTTGGGAAAATCGAGCAAGGAATCGATTGGATCGAGGAGGAGGAAGAGGACACAATGTTGAGAGCTGGTTTGAACTTGGAAGCTCCGCCTTCTTCTGCTGTACAAGTGAGACTGGTAGAATTAAATGGCTTTTTCTAAGAACATCATTAGTAGTTGGGACTCTCCCATCCAATTTAGAGCCCAAGTTTTAAAATAAAAAAATATAAAAATAAAAAAATATAAAAAAGGTAAATGTAGAATGGGTTGAGTTTGTATAAGAATAGTAAAAAATGATAAAGTGCAGGTTCCAAAAATTGTATGGTCAAAAATTAATATAGAAAAAAATAATATAAAATTTAGAATGTAGAAAGTTGGGCTCCAAATTGGAACCTACTATTCTACAAAACGAGTTTCTACAATATAGAATCTAAAAATTGGGAGGCTCAACCCTTAGTACCTATGGATGGGTTGGGACCAAAATTGTAGAAATTGGGACTAGGGATGAGACTTATTATTCTACAAAATGAGCTCCTACATTCTAAATCTAGAATCTAGAAAATGGGATGGACCTGGACACTACCATTTTTACTTGGAACTAGTCCAAAAATGTTCAAAAAAATTACAAATTTGACATCCATTTATTTTACTTGGGGCTAGCCCAAAGAATGGTATAAATAACAACTTTTCATTTCTTTTCTTCTCTCCTTCTACTCTTTTCTTCTCCCCCTTCAATATTTTTAGGTCATAGAATTAAACTCTAGCCCAAATTTTCCCTCAACCTATATTTGGTAAAAATTGTGGGTAAAAATTCTAGTGCCATCGAATTCTAGTAGATCTGCAAACCTTGGGACAAGTTATTTAATGTAGGAGGATATCTCGTGAGAAACCTGTAAAGTAAAGGCTCAAAGTTGCTCATCTTTCCAACTAATAGAAAAACTTTATATGATACCTAAAGATATAATTGTGCAAAATAAGGAAGGAATAGGTTTCAGAAAATGATAGTGCACTGTACTCTTATAAAATCACAATTGTGTGTCACAGTTAAATGCTTCATTTATATGATAGTTATGATATAACTAATACGGCATTTTTCATATTTGGAAATGTAAGAGTTGAGTTCTATAGATAATGAAAAGCAAATGGGTTGAACAGCATAAGAATTGGCTCTTTTTGACACAAAACCCTCATTAATAACACAAACTCTAGAAAGAATCATCAAGTTCTCAAATTACCTAAATACTACGGAGTTAAACCTGCAAAACTGGGTCGCAAGTAGAATGAAGTCAAACTTTAACTGTGTAGCCGAATGAAGAGATCTAATCTTCAAACTATACAAATCCTTTAGACAAGTTGTCAAAAACAAAGCTAAGTTCCTCCAAGATTTAAGTCAGTTCTGTTTTCATCATTCCAGAATGACATGGACACACCAAAAACTCTCTGTGAAGAGAATTTGCATTTGACACAGAGAGTTTTGATTAGGACTGCCAGCTTCCTGGCAGTCCTACATTAGGACTGCCAGCTTCCTGGCAGTCCTACATTAGGACTGCCAGGAAGCTGGCAGTCCTAATCAAAACTCTCTGTGTCAAATGCAAACTCTCTTCACAAATAGTTTTCATTAGGACTGTAGCATCCTGACAGTTCTAATATGTAAAGAAGGACTGCCAGGAGTCTGGCAGTCATGTTCCAAACTCTCTGTGAAGAGAGTTTCATATCAAACTCTCTTAACAGAGAGTTTGAATTAGGATTGCCAGCCTCCAGGCAGTCCTAACTTAATGACTGTCAGGAGGCTGGCCTTAATGACTGTCAGGAGGCTGGCAGTCCCAATCCAAACTATCTTTGAAGAGAGTTTCATATCCAAACTCTCTTCACAGAGAGTTTGGATTATGACTACCAGCCTCCTGACAGTCCTAACTTAATGAAGGACTGCCAGGAGTCTGGCAGTCCTGTCCCAAACTCTCTGTGAAGAGAGTTGCATACACAAACTCTCTTCACAAAGAGTTTGGGTCAGGATTGTCAGCCTCACGACAGTCCTATTTTTATGAAGGAATATATGAAACTCTCTGTGAAGAGAGTTTCATACTCAAACTCTTTGTCCACATCCAAACATATAAACAACCAAGTTTCCAAATAACACCAAATTATATCCAAATAACAACAAATTATATCCAAATAACAACAACCAATTTTCAAAATAAGATCCAAATTACATCCAAATAACAACAACCAAGTTTCCAAATAAGATCCAAATTACGACAATCAAGTTTACAAATAAGATCCAAACATGTCCACATCAAAATAATTTAAACATCAAAATACAAACTAGTTATCATGTTGGGCCTTCGTACGCGCCTCCATATTATGCATAAAGGAAAATTCGACCTCGTCGTCGATGCGCTCCATCTCACTGGCGATTGCGACACAATGCTCGCTCTGGCAACCTCCCCGGAGTGATTTGGCCAATTCCTTCGACCGAGCAGGGGGAGTCGGTCGCTGCGTCCGAGACCGGCCAGTCGCTCCAGTGACTTTGCTTTCTGGAGCAGGTTCACAAATTCTAATTGGTATCTCGAGAGAACGGCCCGCAGTGCGTTCCTTACGCGCCGATATGGTGGGCCATATTCTCTTGGGAGCAGCCGCAGGACTGCATGACAACATACAGTTATTAAATAATAGAAGAAAAAAAATAGACAACATGAAAACATAATGTTATGGAGGACTGCCAGCCCCATGAAGTACAACATTGAATCAGGACTGTAGGGTTTTGGCAGTCCAAATGTTAAGAAGGACTGCCAGAGCCCCTGCAGTCCTCTTTCACAAGAGGACTACGGTCTGTCTGGCAGTCCTCCTTAACATTAGGACTGCCACAACCATGGCAGTCCTAATGCTGTCAGCCTCGACTATAGCAGCCGAACGGCCACAACGACACGATCCTTTGTCGTATTCTAGGATTAGGATTTCAAAAAAAATGTGGGATTTATCGTGTTCGATAAATCTATTCATGAAGCCTAAAGTGATTCTAAACCTAATTTATCAAAACTTTTTAGAGAATTAACAAAGATTCTTTGAATTTGAAAAGAATGTAGAAAAATGTAAAAAAAAATTAGGAAAGAATACCTAGACTCTGATGATGGTTTGGATTTGCGTGCCATCTCTTGGATTTGAAGTCTCTTGGAATGTAGAAGAAATTTTGAAGAAAAAATTTGGAATGGAGTGGTGGAGAAGAGAGTGGGATTTTAGGGTTTTGGAGATTTTGGAAGAGAGAGAAAGGAAAAGAGGAAATGAAATGAAAATGAGTGTTTGGGGGGAGTGGGCTGGCCCCAAGTAACTTTTGGGCTGCCCCCAGTAAAAGTTCTACCTTCTGGAGCTGTCCCAAAGTAAGGACAAGCCCGAAGTAAAATTGATAGTGCCCTTAGAAAAAGCCAATTAAATTAGTTAATTAATCATCTTTACTATTTATCTATTTCTATTCTATTTCTATTATATAATAAATAAACTTAAAATGCTTCACTGTAAAAAAATAATTCACAATTGGAAGGCTCGAATCTTATCGGCCCCTCCAGGTGTCCGCTCCACTACCACGGGACTAGAGAGCTTGGACACCGTAAAACTTTCAATATTCCTAGATTCATTTCTATTATATAATAATAAAAAAACTTAAACCGCTTCACTGTGAAACTTTTATTCATTTCTATTCTATAATATTCCTAAAATGTCCTTAGCTTCATTATTTGATTAATTTAAAAATATAACTAATGGTCTAATCATAATTATAATACAATTATTATCCACTACCATTATTAATGTCCACTATCATAATAAATACTTGTATCCATTATCATATCTCTTTCCACTATTAGTATCTTTTACTTTATAAAACTATAATGGTATAAATGCTCATTATTTACAAATATCTCATTTTCTATAGAAAAAAAAAGAAGAAGAGAAATTCACACACACACAATTCATTACAAATATTTAACTTTTCAAAAGAAATACATAGCATAATAAAAGTTGGTAAATTATATAATAGTTTCGTCAATTAGTGATAAGCAACTTATTATACAACATTCCATAATTTTTTAGTTTATGTAATAAATTAACATAAAATATACGTGCAAAGCACGTGCACAACTGCTAGTCTATTATACAATAAGAAAACTTGAAAGACTTCACCATGAAACTTTCAAGTCCTAAAATGCCCTTAGCTTATCTTATTTGATTAATTTGAAAATATAATTGACAGTGTAATCATAATTATAATACAATTAATACCCACTACCATCATTAACCCACAATTATTATAAATACTTAGACCATCTCCAATGGTGATTTCTCAAATTGAGTTCTTATCCTACTTGGCATTGTACTTTAAGGAGATTTCTATCCTAGTTGAAAGAGTTTCTACATAGAAATTGTAGACATACAAAAATACTCTCCAATGGTTCTCCATTTCTATCATATGTGTCATATAGTAAAAGGACCAATTTAATGGTGTGGAGTCCAATAATGATTGTCATGAGAGAGGAGAATTTCTATGAGAATTTCTACATGTAGAAACCTTGCCACCTAGGATAGAAATGATGATAGAAATCACTATTGGGAGTAGTTTTTTCTAAAATGGATTTCTTCCATAGAATTTGTCACGTCCCGATTCATAGAGTCATTTATTCACATATTTTATCTCTTGGAATCGATCGTCCTCACTTGGGCGTGATGCCGTACAAGTCTGGTATTGCACTTGTACAAGGCAAAGATGGTACATAATCGATTATTCTTCAAATAGGAACACATCGCAGCGACAGAAGCAGATAAATTGAATTTAATGAGGACAATCTTTCTTATTGAATAGAAGTACATCACCTCTTTATAGCAGTGGAGAAAAAGAGTAACTTGAAGCCACACAGAGATATGTAGAACTTTATTCTCTTTATTGATAATTGAAGAAGAGTACAAGACTTGTATTGAAGTACAATGATTATAGCACATCTCACTTTACATTGGAAACCAACTGAACAATGCTATACAGCTTACATTTGATATTTGGATACAATGGATTACAACTCGATATACCGACTTGGCTTACAATCTCACTGGTACAACTGATTACAATATTCCATACATTATGCCCTTTATAAACAGAAGACATCATCTTGTGCAAGGAGAGCTTCTGTATGTCCAACAAATCTTCGATGCCGCGGGACCAATCCAGCTAAACTTCGTGTGTAGAACATTCCAAGCACAAGCACCTGCCCACAAAACGTGGGTCAGCACATCATCTATGTACTGGCGAGCAGAATCCAACCCACTCGCATAAACCAACATTTAAAGTGATCATTTAAGCAAACATTTATTAGAATGGTCTTTCTACTTGGGGCCTAGCATCAGTTTACAGTTCATGGGCAATAATCAGAGTGAAGCATGTAAACATATTCTTTGTAGCATTCATGTGGACATATCTTTTTAGCATTCTTGGTGTTATCATGCAAAGGCATCATTGAGGCATACTAGGTGTTATCATGAAAAGGCATCATTGAGGCATCGTTAACATTAACATCTTAAACATTATGACAGTTCTCACT
Source organism: Iris pallida (assembly GCA_029216955.1). NCBI lineage: Eukaryota > Viridiplantae > Streptophyta > Magnoliopsida > Asparagales > Iridaceae > Iris > Iris pallida. Next base: position 2,787,000 of record JANAVB010040220.1, on the reverse strand, counting down.
TCAAGCATCACTTAGCATGGATGTTATGTTTGAGCACTATTTATAGCAAGGCATCTTTCTAGCATAATGAATTGAACATGTTAAGCAGGCAAGTTAAACTAACTTATACAATATCACAATTATGTGATTTCTTACCGATAGCCGACTTCTCGTACCTGCATCAAATACAGGTTATCTGATATACTTACTTTGCCTGCACAAAACATTCATTAGCATGCATCCTGACTACATGGTCACTGGTGTTGTTAAACCATATGGACTCTTCTCATTTCATTTTATTTTAAGATAATGCGGTCAGCATAGTAGGTGGCGAGCCTCTATGCCACCCCGTCTTATCCGTGCTCCCATAGCACTCATCATTATTTCCTCCTAGGCCGAATCGGTCCCCAGGGCCCTAGGAACCGTTCGAGGAAATTATTACTCAAACCTTGTATACAAGTTGTCCATGACCATGCGAATGCGTGTCCGACTCGATTGTGAACATAATCGCATAGTAAAATATATTAAGGAAAGTAAAGGCAACAGTGCATCATTAGTCATATTCAATGACTTATTCATTTCATCATTACCATCATTTCATTTGGTGATCTCAACGATCCCAGCTTTATCATTTCTCATTCATTGCTTCATTGCAACGTATCTCATATCATTCCTTTCTTAAGAGGAACTTAACATTCATTCATTTCATAGGGACATTTATTCATTCCTAACTTTCTTATAAGGGACATGCAGCATTTCATATTCTTGCAACAGATATACAGAGAGTACATGATTCTAGTGTTTCATTCAGTTCATTGGTTCGATAGCATAGCCAGTTCATTTCTTATTCTATCATTCATAAGGCATCTCATTATTCAAGTGTCCACTTGTTCCAGCAGTGTTAAGCATAAGGGCCAATGTTATCAATTCATTCTTAGGCAGCGAATCACATTAACAGTTCAATGTGTTATACATTTCAATAATTCTCAACAAAAGCATCTCTATTATTCAGCAACTAACATAAGGAACATTTAGGGGCAGTTCATAGCATTTCAATACTTCATCTATTAAGCATGAAGGAGTAAGGAGGAGGAAGGACAGTTCCACTCACCCAAATTTCCACTAATCGTAGCTCCACCTGCGAGCCACATTCCAATACCCATTCCGTCTAGCCAGCTAAGAGAGACTACATCAGTCTCAATTCTCCTGATTTCCAACATAAGTCACGGTCCAATATTCTGATCCCATCCAATAAGCCAACCAAATGCCTCGTGCGGAGCGGGGCATTACATAATATACCACTCAGAAAAAGTTTCGTCCTCGAAACTTAAGGAAACAAGTCTTCTACAAGATTCACTTAATCACCATGAGTTTACTCATTCAGCTTCAAATCAATATTCATTTCAGCCCACTCGGTCATTTCAAAATATATATCCAACTGTACCATTTAAATCCATCAACGATTCGATCTGTCTATCTCTTTTTCAATTACTTGTAACTTCTCATTGATTCACTAACATTTTCCTTACATTCTATCTTGGTCGCAATACATCACTTCATTTGGATTCATACACATATTTTAGGCGTCCCCAAAACATATGTATTTCAGCCAAATTCCATACTAGTGCGATAAATTCTTCCCATATGTTATCTCAGTCGCAACCAATCACTTCGGCTGGATCCATACACATATTTTAGGCGTCCCCAAAATATATGTACTTCAGCCAACTTCCATGTTAGTGCGATTCGATCAGCCACAATATAACTCTCTTTTCTAAATCCGACTTAGCATCCTTTCATTTGACTTATTGCTTTATTCACTTTGCCACAATCACTATCTTCCAGGCTACAATACTTAATATCAGGGACAACTTGGTTAAACTCTATACCCAAGCATGACATTTCTAACATTCGATCAAGGGTCTAACTTAGAGCCAACCATATCAAGAGTTCACAACATGCAATCATATTCCTTCCTGTAATATCTCGAAATTCGTGATACGTATTTTATTGCGTATTCGTATTTCTGACCCGTATTTTTATTTTTTCTTGTCTAGTTAATTGTAGTTTATTTCGTAATCTTGTGGTAGTTTAATTGTCATTTATCATTATGGGTTAATCTGGTTAATGACTTCTGGATTTTGATTGGACTTTGGCCTGCATTGTATTTTGCTCAACTTGCAGTATTCTCGGCTTTCGTATTTTGGCTCGAATTTATGTGGAAGAGCTTGGCTTGGTTTAACTTGGTTTGATTTGGAGACTTGGTTCGGTTTTATTTGGTTTGAGATTACATTGGAACCCTTTAACCTATACTCTCCCTCACCTCCATCACACCCCACCATCATTTAATCCCCTCTCTCTCTCTCTCTCTCCCCTCTCATTTTCCCACTTCACAGCCGGCCACCCCCTCTCCCTTCCTTCTTCTTCTTCCCTAAGAGAGAATCACCCCCATTAGGCAAGTGCACCTTGCTCACACTTGAGGGCCAGATTTTATGTGCCCATTAGCTAGTTTAGCACCCTATGAGCAACATTAGATCTTGGGTTTTCTTGATTTGGAGCTTGGAATCTTGTAGATCTAGGTTTGGAGTGTTTTCGGATTTTTGGAGATTGGATCTCCCAAACTTGTTCTTTTGTTGGATTCAATGTTTCCATGTTGTAGAGCTTTCAATTTTACACAAGTTAGAGCTTTGAAAATTCGGATTTGGGTTTGTATTGATGGATTTATGATGTTCCAAAGTTTTGAGTTCCATGGGTTCTCTTCTCGGATTTTTGGAGAAGATGACTTGCTGTTCTGGCCGATGGCGCCTACTTCCTCGAACACGCCTCTTTAGGCGTTGTTCGTTCAACTGCGCCTTCTTAGGCGCGGTTCGCAGACTGCGCCTCCTTTTCGAGCGCGCCTCTTTAGGCGCGGCTCGCTCGAACGCGCCTCCTTAGGCACGGTTCGTCTCGATCGCGCCTCCTTGGGTGCTGTTCGCCGCCGCCCCTCGATGGCGCCTCCTTGGCGTCATTTCAGGCGCGGTTGGCAGACTGCGCCTACTTTCCCAGATTGGCAGATAGCGCCCATTTCCACCTGTTAGGCAGATAGCGCCTACTTTCCCTTGGCTTGCCCGACTGCGCCTATATTTATCATTTTAGGCGCAGTTTACTGTTCCCTTGACTTAGGCGCCATTTGATCCAATGGATCTAGGCGCGGTTTGCCCCATTGGCTCTAGGCGCGGATTGACCTGTCCAGACTAGGCGCATTTTAGTGTGCTGCCTCCCTGGCACACTCTAGTGTGCTGCCTCTAGGCGCACTCCAGTATGCCTGGCCTGCCCTAGTGCCCCTGTACCCCTGCACCCCTAGTGCTTGTATTGCCTTCTCTGGGATTTGGTTTTCTTTTTCATAATTTGGAGCTTCCTGAGATTTTGGTGCTCACAACACGACTTGACTAGACTCGACACGTCTTGACACGATTTCCTGTATTTGTGTACTGCTTTCTTGAATCTTGACACTAATTTGGGAACACCTTACCCCTGGTTTATATCCTTACGCCTTTTTTCCCGAGCTCGACCCGAACACGGTGTGGGCACGAATTGATTTAATGCTAGTACGGCGTTGTCCCTGGTTTTGTTATCTCTTGTTACATCAGAAAAGTGTTTTCTTATGGTCTTATTTATAAAGTCATGTTTTCAGCCTTATTGTACTTTTCATGCCTTTTTCATCGGTGGCCGTTTGGGTGCACTCAGGATTATGTTTCTTTTACTTGTAGAATAGTTGCATTGTGATATGCCTTATGGCCCTGACACGATAAATAAATCCTGGCTAATAACTTGTAACTTGTAACCTTAACAACTAGATAACTTGATAGTGGCTCGTGGCGGCGCACTTCCAGCTTGTAACATGACATGACTTGGCATGATAATTTGACAACTTGAGCTGCTGAGGCAGGCTCACTTGACTAGTATAGCTTGTCTTGACACCGTGGGTGTACCTTCTTGTGTTTGGACAATTCACCAGTCTTGTCTTGCATCATGTCTAGGACATGAATTCTTGATTTCCCACGGTCAGGAATTCATATTGGAAATGAACTAAGATTAACAACTAGCTTAATTCACTAGTCATGACGAGATGTTCCTCAGCTACAGGCGATCCCGTTACCCCGGCCACAATCGTTTGGACTTGTAGCCTGCCGACGAGTAGGGCGCATTTCCAGCTCACTGCCAAGTGGTGCATCCTCAAGCTACTTGTAATGATAACAAGAATGAAGTCCCTCTCTCTCTAATTGTCACTATACTAATATTCGCCTGGGTAACCTGGATAGCTGCAGGGCTTGTGGCGGGGATACATCTCACTTGCATCTTGTTAGTAACTAGACTTGTGATAACCCTAGTTAGTTAATGTAGCAAGCCGTAGGCTATGATTGGCCGTGTATTATTGGATGGTGTCCAGCCTTGTCTGGTCTGGTCTAGGACCAGCCCTGATGGGTCCAACTCTTGATTGTTCCAGTCTCTGGAACTTGAATGCTTGACTTGCACTGGATGTGATTGCAAGACTTCTTCTCTGTCACTGTAGTGTAACTCTCTTGTATGACTGTCCTCTAGGCAATAACTGGTCAGTGACTATGTACTGTTTAGGTGAAGGGTTACAGTGGTAACCTGGCTACCTAGTACGGTACATTTGTCCTTACCGTGTTTATTGTGCAGATGGCACTTATCTATGTTATAGCTTCCTGTATATGATTGTTATCTTCAAGCAATAGACTGGTTAGTGACTATGTACTGTTCAGGTTTCCTGGTACGGTACATTTGCCCTTCCTTGTTTATTGTCCGGATAGCATTTATTTCTTATTTTTCATGTATCTTATCTGCCATGTTCTCCGGTATTATTATTATTTTCTAATCAAGTTACTTGTTTCCTTTTCTGTGATCGGGATACGTGCATTGGTACCGCACAAATCTCAATATGCTTTTACTTATTTCTTTTGCTGCTTTTGTTTACTAATGATTTGCTGGTTTTAGTCCTTAAGTGGAGCCTCCTTTGTGGCACTTGCTCTTTCTGGGGTCTGACCCAGCTGGTTTTGTATGGCCAGATACCGGAGCAGCAGCAAGGGATCTACCTGTCTTCCAGCCAGATGGTGACCGCCAGGCGTGACCAAGGCTTCTAGTGGGTTTCTTTTGTTCGCCCACTTTATTATAAACTAATATTCTTTTGAGGCGTTTAGCCGACGAGCACGTGTTAGCTCGATTGCAACTTGTATTTATTATCTGCCTACGGGCTGTAACGTGATTGACATGCCCCGGGGGTTGATCATGTATGACTTAACTCTGAGCTAGTCTCTACATTTTGTTACGACTAGTTTTCATGATCATCTTATATGTAATGTTTGGGACGCCTTACAATTGTATATTTGGTGATCTGTTATCTTGTAACTTATTTTACTTGATGAGATTGAGACAATAGGCCATTTGGACCGTAAGAGACTGTTGGTTTGTAGAATACCCTCACATGCTAGACAGCCGTGATCGTATAGCGGGATGGTTGCCGTCCCAATATACGTAGCTGGCTGTTCACGTTCTCGTTCGTCCGTATTCCGGGAGCGGGGCGTGACACTTCCCAAATCCAACAATATTTTTCACCGAGGCAACTCATCTTTTCTATAAGACACAATCCGAAGTCACCCACTATCGATTACCCGAATCAGGGTATAATTCTATACAACAGTCAAGGTTAACTTAGCTACCCGACTATAGGTACACTCAAGCCTTACCTTACGATTGCAATTCCTACTTATGGCCGACATATAATCCTCAATGGTCAAACATCTCTTGAGGCTCAAGTTGAAGCATACATTCCCTTAGGTCAATACTCATTATCATTGTCTCTCATTCAATGCCATAAGGTCATCCTATGGGTCTCCAATAGTCACCTATTATTCAGCCAGTCTCTAAGGTTAGCTACACTGATAGCTAAACTTAATCGTTCAGGTGACTTCCCTAGAGTGGACGGCTACTAGGGTTATACTAGTTTCTTATTCTTAAGGCCAACAAGCAACCAACAGTTCTAAGGAACTCTACCCAAACCTATGGGTTTTAACTCAGTCCGATTAACTAATCGCCATTGTTGGCTATGCCAACAATTGGTCATGCATCCCACGGTTTCTAGGGTCAAGTCTATCTATCTAGTGTCTTCCTCAAGGAACTAATTCCCACAGAGGCTCACTCTAGACTTACCCAACGATCGACTAAGATCGATCTATCAACATTACGGTCAATTCCCAATCCGACATACGATTTTCATCGTTCCAATAGTCCATCAAGTAAATTCCCAACGATTCAATTTCTATTCCAATTCCTTTATACTCACACAAACCCATAAGCCAAGGCTAACTATTCAAGGGTCATCGATTCCGTTAGTCTCAACAGGACTATAGAATCATACTATTCGGTCTGTATGACGAAGTCACACCACTAAGTCATAAGCCAGTAATCTATATCCCAACCAACAATCACCTATACCGACATTATCCAACACGTTTAAAATTTCTCCTTCCTATTCGTTTCTCAATCATTAAACTATCTTACGAGCATTCTTAAGTCTCATGTAGCAGTGGTCAAATAGTTCATCCATTCAATCCGACAATTTATGTATCACTTAACCATCCTCTAGGCAACAACAGTATTCAGAGTCACTACTTGTTATTTTTCTAGTGCAATTCAATTCCTCAGCATACATGCACATAGGCAACGACTATCCTTTTGGTGATCTAGATGGGTTAACATCTATTACACCTTAGGGTCAAGGCACAAATCTCTAATATTCCTTTGATTCACCGACAATATTTTTAAACTTTCAGCTTAGCAACCAACTTTGTATTAGCCATATTTGATTTGTATCCAACCAATCGAAGTCAACATTCAGATGTTCTAAGCCACAATATTCTCTAGCCAAGTCTATTTACCCGTAGCATACTAACTGTCTTACTAGTCTGAGTCATCACTCGACTAAACAATTTCTAACCCAGCCAACCGTTATCATTTCTACAATCTCGCTACCCAACATAGCATCACTGTCAGGGGACACTCGAGTCATCTAGCAATAATACATGACTCCCAGCTAAGTCTCGGCACTACCCAGTACTCACAGATAGTCTCATTGCTATTCTATGGAAAGGGTCAACATACATCTCGTTCTGAGGTGGTAGAGGCAATATACCACTCAGAAACGAAGCCATCCTTAAACAATACCAACTCAATCTATTCCGGACATTCATGATCTTATAATGATCATAATACTTAACCAACATCTCGGGGTCTCAATATCACAAGCCAACATTCTTATGGTCTAGAAAGCAGTAGCCAGCACGCATGAGTCAATTCACCAATTCTGTTGAACTCATCCATCAATTATTTCATTCCCAACTCTTTCTGCATCACATGCAATTCTCAACTTGTTACAGCATACCCAGCCACTTTTCTATATTCCCACATTTCTAACAGCATTCACAATATAGCATACTATGGCATCGAGTCATTGTTGGGTTATTTGTGTCCAAACCAACAACAATCATTCTTTCAGGGGCATCACAATGTATATAGACTTATTGTATGGAACATCCAGTGAGCAGCCAAGAGGGTCAATGATCTTTCAGACACGAACAACATAAGATGATTACAGAATAACAACAATATAATCGCAGAAGCAATCTTTGATTTTATCGCGGAAGCAACGTTGAGTGATCGCGGAAGCAACTTTGGTCAATCATCGATGCAACTTTGATTTGAAACGAACCAAAGAAGAGACCAAGGACGTAAAGCCGTGCTCTGATACCAATTTGTCACGCCCCGATTCATAGAGTCATTTATTCACATATTTTATCTCTTGGAATCGATCGTCCTCACTTGGGCGTGATGCCGTACAAGTCTGGTATTGCACTTGTACAAGGCAAAGATGGTACATAATCGATTATTCTTCAAATAGGAACACATCGTAGCGACAGAAGCAGATAAATTGAATTTAATGAGGACAATCTTTCTTATTGAATAGAAATACATCACCTCTTTATAGCAGTGGAGAAAAAGAGTAACTTGAAGCCACACAGAGATATGTAGAACTTTATTCTCTTTATTGATAATTGAAGAAGAGTACAAGACTTGTATTGAAGTACAATGATTATAGCACATCTCACTTTACATTGGAAACCAACTGAACAATGCTATACAGCTTACATTTGATATTTGGATACAATGGATTACAACTCGATATACCGACTTGGCTTACAATCTCACTGGTACAACTGATTACAATGTTCCATACATTATGCCCTTTATAAACAGAAGACATCATCTTGTGCAAGGAGAGCTTCTGTATGCCCAACAAATCTTCGATGCCGCGGGACCAATCCAGCTAAACTTCGTGTGTAGAACATTCCAAGCACAAGCACCTGCCCACAAAACGTGGGTCAGCACATCATCTATGTACTGGCGAGCAGAATCCAACCCACTCGCATAAACCAACATTTAAAGTGATCATTTAAGCAAACATTTATTAGAATGGTCTTTCTACTTGGGGCCTAGCATCAGTTTACAGTTCATGGGCAATAATCAGAGTGAAGCATGTAAACATATTCTTTGTAGCATTCATGTGGACATATCTTTTTAGCATTCTTGGTGTTATCATGCAAAGGCATCATTGAGGCATACTAGGTGTTATCATGAAAAGGCATCATTGAGGCATCGTTAACATTAACATCTTAAACATTATGACAGTTCTCACTTCAAGCATCACTTAGCATGGATGTTATGTTTGAGCACTATTTATAGCAAGGCATCTTTCTAGCATAATGAATTGAACATGTTAAGCAGGCAAGTTAAACTAACTTATACAATATCACAATTATGTGATTTCTTACCGATAGCCGACTTCTCGTACCTGCATCAAATACAGGTTATCTGATATACTTACTCTGTCTGCACAAAACATTCATTAGCATGCATCCTGACTACATGGTCACTGGTGTTGTTAAACCATATGGACTCTTCTCATTTCATTTCATTTTAAGATAATGCGGTCAGCATAGTAGGTGGCGAGCCTCTATGCCACCCCGTCTTATCCGTGCTCCCATAGCACTCATCATTATTTCCTCCTAGGCCGAATCGGTCCCCAGGGCCCTAGGAACCGTTCGAGAAAATTATTACTCAAACCTTGTATACAAGTTGTCCATGACCATGCGAATGCGTGTCCGACTCGATTGTGAACATAATCGCATAGTAAAATATATTAAGGAAAGTAAAGGCAACAGTGCATCATTAGTCATATTCAATGACTTATTCATTTCATCATTACCATCATTTCATTTGGTGATCTCAACGATCCCAGCTTTATCATTTCTCATTCATTGCTTCATTGCAACGTATCTCATATCATTCCTTTCTTAAGAGGAACTTAACATTCATTCATTTCATAGGGACATTTATTCATTCCTAACTTTCTTATAAGGGACATGCAGCATTTCATATTCTTGCAACAGATATACAGAGAGTACATGATTCCAGTGTTTCATTCAGTTCATTGGTTCGATAGCATAGCCAGTTCATTTCTTATTCTATCATTCATAAGGCATCTCATTATTCAAGTGTCCACTTGTTCCAGCAGTGTTAAGCATAAGGGCCAATGTTATCAATTCATTCTTAGGCATCGAATCACATTAACAGTTCAATGTGTTATACATTTCAATAATTCTCAACAAAAGCATCTCTATTATTCAGCAACTAACATAAGGAACATTTAGGGGCAGTTCATAGCATTTCAATACTTCATCTATTAAGCATGAAGGAGTAAGGAGGAGGAAGGACAGTTCCACTCACCCAAATTTCCACTAATCGTAGCTCCACCTGCGAGCCACATTCCAATACCCATTCCGTCTAGCCAGCTAAGAGAGACTACATCAGTCTCAATTCTCCTGATTTCCAACATAAGTCACGGTCCAATATTCTGATCCCATCCAATAAGCCAACCAAATGCCTCGTGCGGAGCGGGGCATTACAGAAATAGGGAAGATAGAAACCCCCATTGACCATCTCCAATGGTGATTTCTAAAATTAAGTTCTTATCCTACTTGGCATTGTACTTTAAGGAGATTTCTATCCTAGTTGGAAGAGTTTCTACATAGAAATTGTAGACATACAAAAATATTCTTCAATGGTTCTTCATTTCTATCCTATGTGTCACATAGTAAAATGATCAATTTAATGATGTGGGGTCCAATAATAATTGTCATGAGAGAGATAAAAATTTCTATGAGAGTTTCTACATGTAGAAACCCTCCTAAAAAGTTTTCATCCTACATCATTGCCACCTAGGATAGAAATGATGATATAAATCACCATTGGGAGAAGTTTTTTCTAAAATGGATTTCTTCCATAGAAATAGGGAAGATAGAAACCCCCATTGGAGTCCATTATCATCTCTCTTCCTACTATTAATATTGTTTACTTTATAAAACTATAATGGTATAAATACTATTTATTTACAAATATCTTATTCCTATCAAAAAAATAAAAGAAATAATAAATAAATTTTCACAAAAAAAAAATCTTTACAAATATTTGACTTTTCAAAAAGAAAAAATAGCATAATAAAAGTTGATAAATTATAAAATATTTTTTCAAATAATTATAAACAGCGTATTATGCAACATCTCATAATAGTATAAATACTAATTACAGAAGGTATAAATACTAATTACAAAACAAATATTAGTTGTAATTATTTTACCAACAAATGTCACTAGTTTTAATATTAGAAGGTATATCCGTATTTAAGCTCATATCATCGAAAGAAAACAAATACAACGTACACATATCTAATCCATATTTGTTGAGCATACTCGCATGCTTTTAGTAGCCAGTGGGGCATACAATTTTGAAATTTTCAAATCACCTTAAAATGATCCGAACTTAGATATTTTCTATAGAAGACTGTTAGCTATACCTAATAGCTCAACCCAAATATATGTGTAAAAAATGGAGTTGACAATATAAAGTCAAATTTAAGTAAACCAAATTAAGTTTCTTGTAGAGCTTCCCAAAATTAACTCATCCATCATATGTTTTCCTACTCATCATAACTGCGAGGATTGTACCATCCAAATAACATATTGTGTAATATATCCCTAAGCTCTTATGTATATTCATTTTATAGGTCATCATTTCGCTAATATGGGAATAATATTCATCACTGACAATAATATTTAGATTGATAGTGGTTTATAAGTGTTGGAGTGGGTGGGGTTCCCAACCTATGTGGAGAAGACCCCGGAGTGCGACGAGCGCCGTTCGTATGTCGAAGAAGCTCGGGAAGTAGGCGACGGGGAGTTGTTACTGCTGCTGCTGCTCCTAAGGGAGATTCTGGCCTGGGCCTGCCGAGTTCGGCCCGAACTCGGTCCCAGGCCGAGTTCTGGCCGAACTCGGTCTGGCTCCTCCAGGGTTTGGCGAGTAGGTGCTGGATGCTCGACACAGAGTTCTGGCCGAACTCTGTGTCGTCGGGGCTGAAGCGGATTTTCGGGTGAGTTTTCACCACTGGATCTAATCCAACGGTCCAGGTTTGCTGCGGGATTAGGAAGTTATATTGGGATTTTCCAACCCTAATTCATTATGCAACATATCGCAAAGGCAACACAACTTTGAGAGAGGAAGGAGGCAAGAGTGCCATTGCAACTTCGGAGAAGAAGACGGAGGATTGAAGGTCGTTTTCGAAGGAGATCGTGTTTCGGGTAATCTCTACTCGTCGTTCTCGCTCTTCGTAGCCTTGTAATCATTGTTCTTATCTCTGAGTGTTGTGGGGATCCGATTTGGATCGGGAGGAGTTTGTAGAGGGTGTAATTCTTCTATTCCATTAGTGGAGGCTTCTCAGGGTTGGACTCCGATCGTCCCGTGGTTTTTTCCCGCAAGGGTTTCCACGTCAAAAATTCTCTGTGTCTGCGTGGATTGTTTTTGTGTGCTTGTTTTTGGGTTCGTGCGGTGTATTGCTCGGTCCTCTCGCAGGTACTCTCCGGATTGGGGAAAGGTTTCCGCGTTTCTTTCCCAACAGAGTGGTATCAGAGCTTTGGGTTCAAAGGGTGTCAGGAGTTGACAGAGGAACCAGAGAGGAGAGATGGACGCGAAGCCGGTGCGCATGGTGAACCTTAATGGCACAAACTATCATTATTGGCGGAGCAAGATGAAGGATTTGCTATTTGTCAAGAAGCTGCATCTACCTGTGTTTGCAACCGAGAAGCCCAGTGATAAATCCGAGGAGGACTGAAAGTTCGAGCACATACAGGTGTGTGGGTACATACGGCAGTTTGTTGATGAGAACGTGTACAACCACGTTGCCAATATTGAGCACGCGAAGACGTTGTGGGATAAGCTGGAATCCTTGTATGCGAAGAAGACCGGGGTAAACAAGTTGTTCCTGATCCGAACGATGATGGGTCTGCGGTACAAGGATGGGGCGTCTATTACGGATCACTTGAGTGATTTCCAGGGCGTGGTTGACCAGCTATCTTCTATGGAAGTCAAGTTCGACGACGAAGTTCAGGGACTGTGGCTGCTGTGTACATTGCCAGACTCGTGGAAGACCGTACGAGTATCTATGATCGCTTCTGCTCCAGAGGGCGTGGTTAGTCTGGAGTTTGCCAAGAGCGGGGTGTTGAATGAAGAGATGCGGAGACGTTCTCAGGGCACTTCATCCACATCCCACCACTCAGAGGCACTTGTTTCAGAGAGCCGCGGAAGGGGCAAAAGCAGGGGTCCAGGTGGTGGCAGAGACAAGAGCAGGGGGAAGTCCAAGGGTCGTTACGAGGACTCAGAGTGTTACCATTGCGGTAAGAAGGGCCATATCAAGCGGAATTGTTTCGCTTGGAAGAGAGAGAAGAAGGGCGACAAGGGGAAGCAAGAAGAGAACACTACAGCGGCGGCCTCGGTGCATGGAGGCGATGTGATTGTCGCAGGTGATGAGGTCATTACTAACCTCGCCTGCGATGACAATTCTTGGCTGGTGGACTCAGGGGCTTCAGCACATGTATCTCACAATAGGGCACTGTTTGCCACTTACACGACAGGCGACTGTGGCATGTTGAAGATGGGCAACGGAGATGTGTCGAAGGCGGTTGCCGTTGGAGATGTGCATTTGAGAACGAAGACGGGTGCGGTTCTTGTTGTCAAGGATGTTCGTCATGTCCCTGATATCCGTTTCAACCTGGTGTCGGTTGGAAGGTTGGATGACGAGGGATTCTTCAGTCTCTTCAGGAACAGTCAGTGGAAGCTTTCCAGAGGTTCGATGGTGATTGCCAGAGGAAGCAAGAAGTCCGGTCTCTACTATATGGAGGGGAGCGCAGAGGGGGCACAGGAGGTGAACGCAGTCAGTGATGCGTCTACCGAGTTGTGGCACAGGCGGCTCGGCCATATCAGCAAGAAGGGGATGAGCTACTTGGTGAACAGGAAAGTGATTCCGGGGCTCAAGTCAACAAAGTTGGAGAAATGCACGCACTGTTTAGCTGGGAAGCAAAATAGGGTGTCTTTCCAAAGTCACCCAAGTTCGAGGAAGCCGGCGTTGCTCGAGTTGATTCACTCGGATGTCTGCGGTCCTATGAAGGTAAAATCTCTTGGTGGTGCTTCTTACTTTGTGACTTTTATTGATGATTGTTCCAGGAAGGTTTGGGTCTATGCCTTAAAGACCAAGGATCAGGTGCTGCCTACTTTCAAGGAGTTTCAGGCCTTTGTTGAAAGGGAGACGGGCAAGAAGTTGTTGTGTGTTCGGTCCGACAATGGCGGCGAATACATCGGTCCCTTTGATGCGTATTGCAGAGAGCAAGGGATACGACACCAGAAGACTCCGCCAAAGACACCTCAGCTCAATGGTGTAGCGGAGCGCATGAACAGGACACTGAAGGAGAGGGTGCGGTGTTTGCTGTCAGAAGCAAACTTGCCGGGCAGTTATTGGGGTGAGGCTCTTCTCACAGCTGCTTATATTATTAATTTGTCTCCTAGTGCTCCTTTGCAGGGTGATGTGCCTGATAAAGTATGGTACGGCAAAGAGCCGTCATACAATCACCTGCGGGCGTTTGGTTGTAAAGCCTTCGTGCATGTACCGAAGGACGAGAGGACCAAACTTGAGCCGAAGACGAGGCGATGCGTCTTTGTCGGCTATGGTCGGGATGAGTTTGGCTATAGACTCTACGACCCAGTGGAAGGAAAGCTCTACAGAAGCAGGGACGTGGTGTTCGTCGAGGATCATACCATGACCAACACTCAGGATTTCGAGACGCCTTCTGAGGCTGAGGAATTGCCTGAGTTAGAGTCATTTCGCTTCGAGCAGTTTCCAGAGGACATCGCAGAGGATCCAGTTATGGGGGAGCCGGTGCATGGAGTTGCTCCCAACCTTGATCATCAGCCTGCTGATGGTGGTCAGGGTGTCCCTCAGGAGGATGAGCATGCCGAAGAGGTAGTTCCTGAAGGGGCGGAGGCTGTCGGTATACAGCCAGCACCAGTGGCTCCACTGAGAAGGAGTGACAGGGATCGTCGACCATCTACGAGATACTCACCGGATGAGTATGTGCTATTGACTGACGGGGGGGAGCCCGAAAGTTTCGCAGAGGCTATGGAAGACGAACACAGGCAGGAGTGGATGGTGGCTATGCAGGAGGAGATGAGTTCCTTGCACACCAATTCCACTTATGATCTGGTGCGGTTGCCAAAGGGCAAGAAGGCTTTGAAGAATCGATGGGTGTTCAGAGTGAAGCAGACGGAAGATGCTACTCGCCCTCGATACAAAGCGAGGCTGGTAGTCAAGGGCTACGGTCAGCGGAAAGGCGTGGATTATGATGAGATCTTTTCGCCTGTCGTCAAGCATTCGTCTATCCGGGTGGTGCTAGCATTAGCAGCCAGTTTCGACTTGGAGGTCGAGCAGATAGACGTGAAGACGGCATTCCTCTACGGTGATCTTGAGGAGGAGTTGTACATGGAGCAGCCAGAGGGATTCTGTGAGAAGGGCAAGTCATATTTGGTCTGCCGGTTGAGGAAGAGCTTGTATGGTCTGAAGCAGGCTCCGAGGCAGTGGTACAGGAAGTTCGAGTCGTTTATGGGGGAGCATGGTTATGCACGGACGACGTCGGATCATTGTGCATTTGTGAGGTATTTTGCCGATGATGTTTTTATCATCTTATTGCTCTATGTTGATGATATGCTATTAGTGGGTCGGAATGCCACTAGGATAGCGGAGTTGAAGCGCCAACTGGGCGCGGCCTTCTCTATGAAGGATTTGGGCACAGCGAAGACTATTCTTGGGATGGAGATCAGCCGAGAGAGGGAGTCCAAGCTGCTACACTTGTCCCAAACGAAGTACATTCACCGGGTACTTCAGCGTTTCGGAATGGACGGGTCGAAGAAAGTGAGTTCCCCCCTCGCGGCTCACTTTAAGCTCACTGAGGAACAGTGTCCATCTACCGAGGACGAAAAGGAAGATATGGAGCGGGTTCCATATGCCTCAGCTATGGGAAGCCTGATGTATGCTATGGTGTGTACGAGGCCAGATATTGCTCATGCAGTTGGTACGGTTAGCAGGTATCTTTCAAATCCTGGAAGGGTACATTGGAGTGCGGTCAAGTGGATTCTACGTTATCTTCAGGGCACTGCTGGTTGGAGACTTTCTTTTGGTGGTGACGAGCCGAAGCTGGTTGGGTATACCGACGCTGATATGGCTGGAGATGTAGACACGAGGCGATCGACTTCGGGCTACGTGATGATGTTTGCGGGAGGAGCAGTATCGTGGCAGTCGCGGTTGCAGAAGTGTGTTGCCTTGTCGACGACAGAGGCAGAGTACATTGCGGCGACGGAGGCTTGCAAGGAGCTGTTGTGGATGAAGAAGCTGCTGCAGGAAATGGGACTGAAGCAAGAGCAGTATACTTTGCTTTGCGACAGTCAGAGTGCGATCCACCTTGTGAAGAATCAGACGTTTCATAGCCGGTCCAAGCACATCGAGACCCGGTATCATTGGATACGGGATGTGGTTGAGAAGAAGGACGCGGAGCTTGAGAAGGTGCATACAGATGACAACGGAGCTGATATGTTCACGAAGATTCTACCAAGGGGGAAGTTTGAGTACTGCAGGCAGGTCGTCGGGATGACGACATCCTCCCCATAGTTGTGAAGGGGGAGATTTGTTGGAGTGGGTGGGGTTCCCAACCTATGTGGAGAAGACCCCGGAGTGCGACGAGCGCCGTTCGTATGTCGAAGAAGCTCGGGAAGTAGGCGACGGTGAGTTGTTACTGCTGCTGCTGCTCCTAAGGGAGATTCTGGCCTGGGCCTGCCGAGTTCGGCCCGAACTCGGTCTGGCTCCTCCAGGGTTTGGCGAGTAGGTGCTGGATGCTCGACACAGAGTTCTGGCCGAACTCTGTGTCGTCGGGGCTGAAGCGGATTTTCGGGTGAGTTTTCACCATTGGATCTAATCCAACGGTCCAAGTTTGCTGCGGGATTAGGGAGTTATATTGGGATTTCCCAACCCTAATTCATTATGCAACATATCGCAAAGGCAACACAACTTTGAGAGAGGAAGGAGGCAAGAGTGCCATTGCAACTTCGGAGAAAAAGACGGAGGATTGAAGGTCGTTTTCGAAGGAGATCGTGTTTCGGGTAATCTCTACTCGTCGTTCTCGCTCTTCGTAGCCTTGTAATCATTGTTCTTATCTCTGAGTGTTGTGGGGATCCGATTTGGATCGGGAGGAGTTTGTAGAGGGTGTAATTCTTCTATTCCATTAGTGGAGGCTTCTCAGGGTTGGACTCCGATCGTCCCGTGGTTTTTTCCCGCAAGGGTTTCCACGTCAAAAATTCTCTGTGTCTGCGTGGATTGTTTTTGTGTGCTTGTTTTTGGGTTCGTGCGGTGTATTGCTCGGTCCTCTCGCAGGTACTCTCCGGTTTGGAGAAAGGTTTTCGCGTTTCTTTTCCAACAATAAGAACTAAAGGACAAACCTAATCCTTGTATCTATTTCCAAGTTAAGTTATGTGGATATATATATTTTATTATCATGTGCAAAATGATGATAAACTAAATTATTATATAATATGCAACAACGTCACAAACAATAATCAAATAACAATTAAATAGGTTCACATATTTAGATCATTGCAACTATTTTGAATTAATATGTTCAATTCAGGCATTATTTTGTTGCACAATAACCAGAGAAAGCAAATGTTAAACAAGATTCGAGTATAAGTTTTAGTTTATACATGATACAAACTTTCAATTGCTTAATTGACTAAAAAAAGGCATATTTTTTGGATGAAATATTTTTAGGAGAAAAATAAACAAATTAATGCTTTAAGTTACCTTTCTTATTTTTAGCAAATAATGTTCAATGGACTTGAGTTGTGTTCTAAGTTTTTACTTGTGCATATAATTTTCATGCACCCTACAAGATAGCTTGTTTTAACACCAACATGAAGCAATATTATACCATCTGGTATACATCTGCAACCTGATTGTTACCCATGTTTAGGATAAAAATAAAGACTACATAAGAACAATATCCATTGTTATGTTTAACATGTGAATGTGTAATACACACCTCTAAAAATACATAATTTATAAAAGCAAATAAAATTTATCACCGTTTCTCTATATTTCAATATTGATCAATATTGATTTTCAAATGAAATTATGGCCACCAATCTAATATTTAATATTTTAATAGTTATCTCGAAATTTGTGTCAATTTACTATTTTATTACATTTTGATTTGAGTATTTACTAAATTATCACTTCCATCTCAAATTTTATTTTGTTAATTCCTTGCCCCTCACCCCAACCTACCCCTTCACCCAATCAACATCCTTAATTTCCCCATTAACCTATTTTAATTATGTTCTTAAAAAATTGCACAAACACCCATTATATTTTACTATTACAAGAAGGGAGGTGGGGTGGAGGGTTATGTGGCTAAATCCTAGCATCCTAGCAATGACTTATTCAGACTATTACGGGTGAACGAAAGACTTGTAATTTTTTAACGCACTCTTGTTATGTCATGAGAGAGAGAGAAGGGGAAAGAAAAGCTTGACGAAGAATAAATTGAAGGAAGGGATAGCTCACCACCACCACTTCACGAAACCACTAGCGAGCCACTACTAGCCGAGGCCGGCGATGGGATCCGAGAAAGAGAGAGAGGGAGAGGCAAGAAAGTGAGAAGGGGAAAGAAAAAGGAAGAGGAAGGAAAGAAGAACGAAATAAGAAGAGGAAAAGGAGGAAGAAAGAAGAAGGGAACTCTCACCATTAAGGCAAGTCCCTCCGTAAATTTTATTCTAAAATTCTCATTGGTGTCTATTTCCGAAAAAATAAAATAAAGACAAGTCTCGTTAAATGTTCATTTCCATTGTTCATTTATATATTTACTTGTTGATTACCTACAACAGCCATATACCAGAAATTGAAATTCATACGTGCCTAAAGAAAACAGGAAAACAATATTAATTGTGCATTAGATTTTAAAATTGAAAATGACATAATTTTACAAGTATGTGCACCTTGGTATTTTAGGCTTAAATGTTCATGAGACAATGTTTAAATAAACCCATATGTATAACATGTGCTAACTCACCAAAATCATGTATGTCATCATACGACATGAGAACGAAGTTTTTCCAAATTAAATCCGAAAATGTTCACCATAGTCTAGAATTTAAATTCGACTTAAATGTATGGTTTTGGCTATAATTAGGTTCATTTATGTATAATCTAGTACGATAGCCGAGATTGATATAAAATAGGTTCATGTCGCATGTTGGGTTCAAATTTTAGATTTTCAACCAATTATACATTTTTTTTACATAAAAGTCACGAATCAGTTTAGGACAACCATTCGAGAAAGAGAGCTCATATTCTTTCAACTTATATTAATTTTTGGTAAATCGAAGTATTTCGTCAGGACCTAAAATAATGTAACACGGTCGATTCTCAACATTTTTATAAATTTTAGCATACAACTTAACTAAATAATTCAAATACAAGACGTGTTAATGCATATAACATCACTTGATTGACCCATATGTAGTATCAATAACCCAAAAATGGATATTTTGGCTCCTTTCTAAGATATTTTGATAGAAAACAATATTTTACTCTTGTTTAATGATTAACCGTGAACTTTATACTAGAGTTTAGACGTGACCCTAAATATAAGTGGTCACACGACCTAAAACTCTCATTATCTCACACGTCTTGTTATATATCATAGGATTTGCCAACCCTTGATATCTCTTTGTTCTTTTGTAATATTTTGAAACGTAGCACTATATATTTTTGCTTAACATAACTAGGTATGCAAATCTGGAAATGTTTGGTGCAGGAGGAACTACATAACGTGAATGGTAATTTTGTGCTTGGGAAAATCTTAGCGACTGAAATAAACATGATTTGTAGATTAGTTTTGAAAGTAATTTCTTACACAACAATATCCTCTTAGGGCTAGTTTTTTTTTTTCTTTAGACCCCATTTTTTTTTTGCACTTTTGAAAAAAGAAAAGAAAAAAACCCTAAAATTACCAAAAAGGAGAAAATGTAGTGACTAGTTAGCCTGCAGCCAAGCGTCTGCGCCAATAGCATCTTCGCTGCCATCGAAGAAGGGAGGGTTCAAGCGCTTGAAGCTGTTGGCCGCACTGTTACCTTGATGACCACCTCTGCTCAAATCATCTAGTACTGTATGGTGCAATGCATCACCTCGACGATCCCGTGGTGCAAGCAACTCCCTGATGAGTCAAAGCAAGACTTCATCATCCTGCCTTGCAGGCTGGGCTGGCTGCACTGGGGTTTCTGGACCTCCGGAAAGCATGACTCGGGAAGCTGCTCCTGAGTGCTGAGCTTGATCCTCTTGTTGCGGGGGTACTCATTGAGCTTCTTCCGGCTGATTGGCAGGACCAGGAACAATGCCGCTGGAGAAGACGACACAGGGAACAATAAGGAAGGACCGGGACAGATCAAAGATACAAGCATGTGATCAGGTCAAGATTTCAGAAATTTAGAGGATACGAGCAGAGATCAAAGACGAGTGCTGATTGAGACATCTATTCGGTAAACCCTCACATATCTTGATTTCACAAGACCTGCATGGGCCACCACTTAAACATTCGATTTATTCAGTTTCAATCGAACTGAAATAGTCAAAACCGAATAAACTGAAATTCTAAAAATCCAAAACCGAATCGAATTAACCAAAATCGGAACCGAACCGAACCAATAATAGATCCGATTTATTCACTTTGTTTGGTTAGGATATTTATGTGTTTAACGGATCGGGTCCAAAATTAGGATTGCGATTAAATTATATTAAAAATTATAATTTTCTTACACACACTTGATGTATTTTAAAATTGTACCCAAAGTTGGAGTAATTGTTAAATTATTAAAGTTGGACTTCAAAATACATGCATAGAATTGTTGTTTTCAAAGTGTAGACATTTTTAATCACATAATATATAATAGAGGGTATTTACGTAATTTTATAAGTCTTATTCGGTTTTCTGATTTTGATCGGAAACGAAATCCAAAATTGAGTAAAGAAATAATATTTTCAAAACCAAAACCGAACCATTTTATTTTTCTTTTTGTCCTACTGAACCGAATTCGGTTCGGTTCGGAGTTAGCTGCCCATTTTCGTTGAACCAACCGAATTTTCCGTTATTAATGTTTTTTTTCTTTCAAGAGTTATTAATGTTTGTGTCACACTCAAAATTCACACACTTGGTTGAGACCGGTGGACACCGCAACACATTGTTCCATCCGCCACAACCAGCTCCGTTCTCCTCCATAGACCTAGGACACAATTAAATCACCCCCAAATCGCACCCACATACGTGGTCAATCGCAAAACAACAGGTTCTTTCTCGGGTCAAATTATGATTCCAAAGCCGGTCTCTTTTAGATTTCTAATTAACAACACTTTCCTCTGTATTCTCGTCTTCCCGATCTCTTCCCCCATTCTAAAACGACGACTGCGTTGTTCTCTCTCTCTCTCTCTCTCTCTCTCCATGACTTTGATCCCTAACCCTAATTTTCCACTTCGATGTCTTCTCTCCTGTCCTCCGCCGGGAATCTCTTCCTCTCGGCTGCTCGCTCCTCCCTCTCCGGCGACGAGAAACCGGGGGGATCGCTCAAGGTTTGGTTCCCCCCTCCCTCGATTGGTTTCCTCTTCTTCTTATTTAAAAATGGTGGTTTGCTGATCTTTTCGTTCGTTCTTGTTCAGATCGGAGGTTCCCAGCTGAAATTGGGAGGATTCCGCGACTCTATCTCCGAGCCAGCCAAGTAAGCTTCCGAATACTTTGGACACAAGTGCTGATTGGCGTTAAAAATCCGATCTTTTTTTTTTCCTCGAGGATTTGGGAGTTGGCTGAGAAATTGTAACCAATTGTTTGCTAATGCAACTCAAAGTTCAACTTAGTCTCCGACATGAACAAAAAAAAAAGGTTGGATCTTGTAAAAATCGAAGGAAATGAGCCCTGACAGTCCGAAGACAACTACTTTGGCACACGAAGTACGTGCGTTGAAGTCCTGACGCTGCACCGAATCTCTTGAGTTGTGACGACGGTTGAGGGATATGTGTTTATATTATTCCGATACGTCCCGGCAGGTAGGATGCCCATTACATGGTAGAGAGCGAGTGATATCATATATGTTTTTGAAATTGGCTTAAAATGGCTCCGAAGAGATTTGAACTTTGGTGGATCTAATACCCTGTTAAGATCCCTGTTTAACGAGATTTGAACCTTGGTGGATCTAAAATGGTACACCTTGTTGTTGAAATTTCCTTTATGCTTTGATTTCTGCAAACTTGAAACAAGAAAATAAAATAAATTAGAACAAAGTTACCGGCCTGTGGGGAAGTCGCGCTGAACGCACTGCCCTAAGAGTTGATCCGAGGTCTTATGTGCAGACTTTTCTCAGATTCTCCTAGTGGTAAAACCTCCGGTATCACCGGCTTCTCGCTGTCGCACACAACGTCGAGAGATCGACCCGAACTTAGCCTTGCCCAGACGCGGAAGGAAGAGTACACCGGAGAAGAGAACAGCAGAGCGAGAGAGAAGAGATAATTTTTTTTGTGTATTGCTCTGAGAAAATAAGGCGAAATATATAGGCATCAAGGACCAACACCATTGGCTGTTCCATGGAGGAACGTGCACAATTGTAGGCAAAAGAATAGGACTTCCAACGTGTACAAGAAAATGTGTGGATGGAATTAGTCAAAAGGAAGTTTGAGGAGGTTGGGTTTGCACGTGCTGTGTATTCACAGCCAACAATCCCCCCCCAAAACCAAGATCCGAAGACAAAGACAACAACTACAAAAATAGTGATAGAGAAATCTGGACAAGAGTATACTATGCATAAATGAGATGGACCACAGCCTTGAATCTCACGTAGTGACTAATCCTTTATCTGAAGAAGTGCTTGATGGACTATGCCTTGAATCAGACTTCTTAAACCAGATTCAGAGATTAGCACACATAGTACGCTAGAGGTTCTTGGGTCTATCGGGTGGCGCTTTGAATGGCCATGCGCACTTATACCAAATTCATAAGAGTTGTCTGAGATCGCCCTGTCTCATAGTCGCGGCCTTCACGACCTCTTATATAGGTAAGTCCTCCAAGGGTTGGAGATCGGAGTCAACCCCGCAAAATAATGCTTGGACCTATTAAGAGTTTTAAACTCATCCTAACCAGATCACACTGGAACACTGTCACCATAGGGATGGGATATCATTGTACAACCTCGTACAGCCACCTGGGCATTAGTTTATGAGAATTTAATCTCTAAGTCAGTGTTCCATAAAAGTCACCGAAGTCCAGCTTGTTTCTACCCATTGAACCGGCTTCTTGGGATCTCCAGTCAGGCTCGGTTGGGTTGCCACTGCTGGTGACTTATTTATGGGCTTAATCCCATCCCCCTCGATGATTCTAGGATCAATGTCCTAGACAGACCCTTTGTCAAGTGGTCTGCAAGATTCTTTTCTGACTTTATATAGTCAAGAACCACATATTTGCCTAATAGGCTCTTGATTGACTTGAAGCGCAGCTGCAGGTGCCTGTTCATCTTAGCATTCACAGAATCATGCTTTAGTAGTTCTATAACAGATTTATTATCACAGTTTATTGAAATAGCAGGAACATGAATAATAGAAACAGGTATATGCATAATCAAATTTCTAAGCCATTCAGCTTCTGTACAAGTAGTATCCAGAGCTATCATTTCAGAGTCCATAGTACTCCTAGCTATGATAGTTTGTTTACAAGATCCCCAAGATATCGCAGCTCCTCCTAGGGTAAAAACATATCCAGTTGTGGATTTCACATCATGTGAGTCAGTTACCCAGTTTGCATCTGAATAACCTTCTATGATATCAGGGTGTCTAGAATAATGAATTTTATAATTTATAGTACCCTTAAGATATCTAAATACTCTTTCTAATGCAGTCCAATGAGATCGATTTGGGTTAGAAGTATATCTACTAAGTCTTCCAACAGCAAATGCAATATCAGGTCTGGTTCTATTTGTTATATACATAAGAGAACCTATCATCTGAGAGTATCTGTGTTGTTCTACAGGTGAACCTTCGTTCTTCTTGAGAATGATACTACTGTCAAAGGGAGTAGGAGCATGCTTCTTATCAAAGTAATCAAATTTTCTTAGCATTTTCTCAATAGAATGTACTAAGGATAAAATATAGCCCTCTTTGGATCTAGATACTTGCATTCCTAGAATCAGGTTGGCTTCACCTAGGTCTTTCATGTCAAATTTGCTAGATAAATAATCTTTAGTATTATTTATCAACTCAAGTGTCGATCCTAAAATGAGAATATCATCTACATACAAGCATAAAATGACACAACTTCCACAAGAGTTTTTAGAGTATATACATTTGTCATACTCATTTGGTAAGAAACCATATTCTACAATCACTTTATCAAATTTGCTGTGCCATTGCTTGGGAGCTTGCTTTAGGCTATAAAGTGATTTTACTAATCTGCAAACTTTCTTTTCTTGACCTTTAGCAATAAAGCCTTCAGGTTGCTCCATGTAGATTTTTTCTTCTAGATCACCATTCAAAAAGGCTGTCTTTACGTCCATTTGGTGAATCAGCATGTTATGAATGGAAGCTAAGGCTAGAAGGGTTCTAATAGAAGCAATCCTAGCTACAGGAGAATAGGTGTCAAAATAATCTAGTCCTTTTTTCTGAGTGAAACCCTTGGCTACTAATCTAGCTTTGTATTTTTCTATAGTACCGTCAGCTCTAAGTTTCTTTTTGAAGATCCACTTACAACCTATAGGTTTACTACCTAAAGGTAGGTCTGCTAAGTACCAGGTATTGTTCTCCATAATAGAGTTGTATTCATTGATAATGGCTTCTTTCCAGAAAGGAGCATCAGGGGAAGATATTGCTTCTTCATAAGTTGAGGGATCACCCTCTATCAAATAAGTGAAGAAGCCTTCCCCCAAATTTCTTTCAATCCTTCCTCTTTTACTCCTTCTAGGTTCTAAGTCTTGTTCAGGTTGGCAGTGGGAACTTGTAGAAGGAGCTAGGAAAGAACTTGAGGGGTTGGAAGAAATTCTATTCTTAAAAGGGAATACATTCTCAAAGTAAACTGCATCTCTAGCTTCTATGATGGTATTGTTGGAGATTTCATTTACTTCAGAATTAGTCACTAGAAATCTATTGGCATTGCTATCTAAGGCATATCCTATGAACACGGCATCTACGGTCTTGGGTCCAATTTTTCTCTTTTTTGGTTCAGGGATTCCAACTTTTGCTAGACATCCCCAAACTTTGAGATAATGGACTCTAGGAGTTCTACCTTTCCATAATTCATAGGGAGTCTTATCCTTAGATTTACTGGAAATCCTATTTAGGATGTAGCAGGCAGTTAATAAAGCTTCTCCCCACAAGTTATCAGGTGCACCTGAGCTGAGAAGCATGGCATTCACCATGTCTAACAGAGTGCGATTCTTCCTTTCAGCAACTCCGTTGGACTGTGGTGAATAAGGAGCAGTTACCTCATGAATTATTCCGTGTTCTTCACAGAAGTTGGTCATATCGTTTGAGGTATACTCTCCGCCACGATCAGATCTAAGGATCTTAATCTTTTTCTCTAATTGGTTTTCAACCTCTGATTTGTAAACCTTGAACCTATCTAAAACTTCATCTTTGGTTTTGAGAAGGTAGGTATAGCAATACTTCGAACAATCATCTATAAAAGTGACAAAGTATTTTCTACCGCCTCGAGTCAGAACCCTATTTGAATCACAAACATCACTATGAACTAGTTCTAGAATATCAGAATTCCTTTCTACAGATTTGAAAGGTAGTCTAGAATGTTTGGCTTGAACACAAGTCTCACACTTGTCTTTATTATCCATAGGAGATTTGGGAATAAGATTTAGGTTCATCATCCTTCTAAGGGAACCCAGGTTCACATGCCCTAATCTACCATGCCAAACATTAGAAGATTCTACATTGGAAACAACAGGAGAAGGGTCTGACATTTTATTAATAGTGCTGAGAATAAAAAGACCATCCTTTACAAATCCTTTTCCAACAAAGGACTCGTTCTTAGAAAAAATAACTTTATTGGCTTCCATAACAATCTTGTATCCAGATGCTACAAGAAGGGAGCCACTAACTAAATTCCTTCTAACAGTCGGCACATGAAGAACATCATGAAGAGGCAGAATTTTTTCTGATGTCATCTTCAGATCTATTCTTCCTCTTCCTACAATATGTGCCGTAGAGCCATCTCCTAGGGTTATGCCTCCTCCACATGATTCCTGATAGTTTGAAAAACAGGAGCGATCAAATGAAACATGAACATTAGCTCCAGAATCCAACCACCAGTCATCAGAATGGTAAGAAATATTAACTAAAGGTTGGTAAGTCACAGACCTGAAGGAAACAGAAGATCCATCCAGAATCATGTTGGCTTCAGGTTTGGCTGGACCTTTCCCCTTATAGGGAGTCTTGATAGGTTCCTTCTTCCTCTGGAAACAGTTGAAGGATAGATGGTTTGTCCTACCACACACCAAACAAAATTTCTGTTGATCCTGAGTCTGACTGACATTTCTAGGTCTGTGGTTTTGCTGGTGGTGACGGTACTTGTGGTTCTGCTGAAAGTTAAGCTTCTTTTTGACGAAGTTCTTCTTGGGTTTGAGAGGATTACTAGGCTTAGGTTTATGAGGGGGTGACTCTACTAGGTTTACCTTAGCCTTAGTCTCAGTCTTAGGGTTAGACCTTAGTCTAAGCTGTTCTTCAGTTCTAATTTTCTTCAAGACTTCAGCAAAAGTAAGGTCACTTTGGGTATGAGTGAGATCCCTCTTTATATCAGACCAAGAAGGAGGGAGCTTATCTATTAGGCAAGCTATCTTATGTTCAGCAGAGAAGGTGGTACCTTTAGCTTGAATGTGCCTCACATATTTTTGGAATTCATGGATTTGTTCATTCATGGGTTTGTCATCTACCATGAAATACCTATTAAATGCTGAAGAAGTGAATCTTTCAATTCCAGCATCATCACAGGCATATTCATCTTCTAAAGCATCCCAAAGTTCTTTAGCGCTTTTATATTCAAAGAATATATCATAAAGTGAATCAGATAAAGCGCTTAGAATTCGATGGAAGCAGTGAAAGTCTATATCCTTAGGATTTTTTGGTTTGGAGGTACCGGAGGATTTGGACATTCCTATGTCAGACTCAGTGTCGTCAGAATCATTGATGATGGGTGTGGAGCCATCAATGGCTGACATCAGTCCTAAAGTGGTGAGCCAGAATCTCATCTGACTCTGCCACCTCTTGAAGTGGGTGCCATCAAACTTGGCTGGCTTAGCGGTAGAAGTCTCGTCTTTTCCAGTCATGGTTACAAGTATAGCAGTCTAAAGTCTGAAAAATAATAATGCAAGTACTCAATAATTTGACAGGGGCTCTAGAGATAATGGTTCAAAGAACTATCTCTTGAAGATACCAAGTTTTCTAACTAAGCATTCAACAAAGATGTCAATTGGTAATAGATCTAGCAGAGTAACGGAACAATATAATGATCAATAATTTGTAGCTTGGTTGTTAAAGAAAACTTTTGTAACACATTACCAATAACTGAACAATATACTACAGAGTTAGCCTTAAGAAAACCTTAAAGAGTGTTAACTGAACAATCCCTTTTTTTTTTTTCTTTTGAAAGAGCGTTAACAGAGCTAAAAAGGCTTTGATTTAAAAAGTAAACGTTTTAGGAAACAGAAACTAAGTAAAATTAGTGAAGGCTTAACAGAACAAAACAAAAGGCTTTTGAACAATCCTCTTTTTTTTTTTTTTCTTTGAACAATTCTTTTTCGTGTTTTAACAGAACAAAAGGCTTAAGAGAAGTAAAATTAGTGAAGGCTTAACAGAACAAAACAAAAGGCTTTTGAACAAACTTTTTTTTTTTTTTTTTTCTTTTGAACAATTCTTTTTCGTGTGTTAACAGAACAAAAGGCTTAAGAGAAGTAAAATTAGTGAAGGAAAATTTCTTGTGTTAACAGAAGAAGGAATATTAAAATGTTCTGTTGCAGAAACAAAATTTTAGGAAAATTACAAAAGTAAACGTATCAACTCTTAGATTGTTGTCGAAATTTCCTTTATGCTTTGATTTCTGCAAACTTGAAACAAGAAAATAAAATAAATTAGAACAAAGTTACCGGCATATGGGGAAGTCGCGCTGAACGCACTGCCCTAAGAGTTGATCCGAGGTCTTATGTGCAGACTTTTTTCAGATTCTCCTAGTGGTAAAACCCCCGGTATCACCGGCTTCTCGCTGTCGCACACAACGTCGAGAGATCGACCCGAACTTAGCCTTGCCCAGACGCGGAAGGAAGAGTACACCGGAGAAGAGAACAGCAGAGCGAGAGAGAAGAGATAATTTTTTCTGTGTATTGCTCTGAGAAAATAAGGCGAAATATATAGGCATCAAGGACCAACACCATTGGCTGTTCCATGGAGGAACGTGCACAATTGTAGGCAAAAGAATAGGACTTCCAACGTGTACAAGAAAATGTGTGGATGGAATTAGTCAAAAGGAAGTTTGAGGAGGTTGGGTTTGCACGTGCTGTGTATTCACAGCCAACACACCTTTAGGCGGATTTTATACCAATATATGCCGCTGCTCAAACCTACCTCTGTGACTGTAAATCTGAGAAGGGGGGGGGGGGGGGGGGGGGGGGGGGGGGGGGATGGGAATAATATAAATATAACCATAAACCCTCGTCACAACTCTACAGATTCTGGTCTCGGTGGATCTGATACCATGTTAAAGTCCATGGATAATATAAATATATATATATTCGACTTCAAAGGATGTCCCTTCACCTCTATCAGGCACGTGTTGGATACTTACTCTGATAGCTCACAGGTATGTGTAGGATACACCTTACATTTCCTAAACACTAATTAAAGTTTCGAGACATATACAAGATATCTCCAATATTTGTACCATATTATGTCATTGTCAGTTGGAAGAGTAAGGAATTAAATGATTCCTGACCAATTAGATCCATGTGTCATTACGTTTTATGCAAGGTTCGAAGTATAAGTATCGGTATCGGACCATTCCTATGAGTATCGGGATCGACGGTATCGGCAACATCGGAGGTTTTGGATCAGAGTATTAGATTTTTTGGTATCGGAAAACAAATAATTATTAATAAATTATCAACATTTTAGAAAATATATTTTATACATTTAGGCATAATTTTAATATTTTTAGTGTTGTTTCTTAGTAGTTTTGAAATTGAATGAAATAGTAGTCACCCTTACCGATTGATTTACATACGATAGACAAGTTTTCTTCTTTTACATGCTTTTATAACTTTTCTGTACTTTTACACCCTTGTTGATTGGTCTTTTTCGTTCTTTTTTTTTGTGCCGAATTGACCGGAAAAGAGACCCCCGATGTCGGTACCATTTCATGCCTGTTGAGAAATCACAGAAACTTCAAAACTCGGTGTTGTGTCCATGTCTGTC
The DNA here is from genome assembly GCA_029216955.1 of Iris pallida. Taxonomy (NCBI): domain Eukaryota; kingdom Viridiplantae; phylum Streptophyta; class Magnoliopsida; order Asparagales; family Iridaceae; genus Iris; species Iris pallida. The sequence continues at coordinate 2,757,983 of JANAVB010040220.1, read as the reverse complement.
AGACACATATTGGACACATCACACTTTAAAATACATTATGGCACACCAAAATTGGTGATGTGCCCGTCTTGCCGTGTCGTCCGTCGGATCGTGTCGTGTTCATGTCTGTGCAACAGTGGTGCTTACAAACTTGTACATAAGACATTAAACGAATGCATGTATACATATAGAGAATTTTACTATTTCGTCGTATCGTATCGGCTTGTTGGGATCATATCACATTCTATTATTATATTATTTTCCGTGAATGGAGGTTTAATTTTTACAGATACTGATTTTGTAACGTTTACTGTACAATTTGTGGAAATCGCCAATTGTTTATGTTTTTTTTTTTTTGTCATTATTTTCGTATTTCTATACTATCATGTTTAATTTGCTGAATTCGAATTGCCGTATCCTTGACATACACGTGTTCTAGTTCTTAAAATTTATTGTAGCATCTTGTCTTATATCATATTTTACCCATGCCTTGTATTGATGCCTGTGATTCATAATCTTTCACACAAGAGTCAGCTATGCAGTATGGTTTGTGATGTGTTGTAAAGTCTTCAGGAGTATTTCTTTTTTCCATCCACTCATCCCCGTGTTATTCTCTTACAGAGAATAATATAGAAATTCTGTTATATGGCATTAAAAGGAGACCTTCATGAGATTCATGTTGGCCAGTGAGATTTAATAGAGACATCCTTCTATAATTGAAAAATCATGGATCTACCTGATAGTCAAGGATTGAGATTTTAATGGTACGTCGAAGCACCTATTCAGCTTGGTGTGGATCTGGAACTTATCTAACATGCTCGACCTGTCCACTTTTGACAAATCTAACTTCTATGACATGCCATAGCAGGTTGATGCCCTAGATTTTTGCCTCAAAGTTTCTTTCTATTCCAATAGCAAGATCACCGTTCAAATTCCAATTGGCAATAATGCTGGTACTAGCCTCGTATTGACAATGTCCATCTAATCAAAAGTTCTATCATTCAAATCACTCAGCCTGATAAATACAACTAGGATACCATGGTAGTATTTGCCTCTTGAGTCCGAACAAATCCAATTTGATGACATGCAAAATTCATCTGAAATGAGCATCTATAACTTTGAAACATGTTCATGCAATGTGCATACTGTGATCTTGTTGAATATGTATCTAACTTGTTATCTCCTCGCTTGGCATGCCTGATAAAATTCTTTGTTTCTGAAACACAGATTTTGTTGGGCATTTTTATCTGTTTGCTGTATTTTTAAATCATTGAACATAAGAGTAAAGTCAACTCAATCTGCAGGGGAAGAACTTCAATATTTAAGGTTGCAAGAGAGCCCTGTCGTCTAATTCGAGAGTTTAAAGATAATGAAACGCGCAAAGTAGAAGAAAATAGTTGTGGGGAAGATCCTTTTGAGGAGCTGAGGCATAGATTTCTGAGTTTCAAAAGGCATAACTGCCTGTAAGTATTAACATTTCATCCAGTTACGTCACTTGGGAAATAAATTGTTCGGTTGATGGATACAATGCCATGAGCAGGGATGATGCGATCCACTATCAAGATCTTGCTCAAGGTCAAGCGCCTCAGGTGATCAACAAACTAGCATATGGGTTCTCTTTCTTTCATTTTTTTTCCCTCTCTTTATCCCAGTTTATATGTTTTCTGGACACATCTCTGGTCGTCTGATACCCATATGTTGTCAATTTTTGGTACTTGGCAGATTAATTCTAATGTGAGGATACTCTTTCGGCTAACTTTTATTTTTAGTGCAGTTCATGGTAATTGCTTGCGCGGATTCTCGGGTTTGCCCTTCTAAGATCCTAGGGTTTCAACCAGGAGAAGCCTTTACTGTTAGGAATATAGCAAATTTGGTGCCCCCATTTCAGGTATTCCTTTAACTACTTACTTTTGGTTTTGTCATATTGCCTCTATATAATTCGCTAAGCTCCAATTTTCTGTATATACATCATTGATAACTATTTGTGTCTTCTTTTAAGCATGGGGCATCAGAAACTAGTGCAGCCCTTGAATTCGCTGTAAATTCTCTCGAGGTAAGGAGTGACTTCTGTGAATCTTTTTTGTAACTTATAAGTCATTATCTATTCATATGTTTAGCGCAAATGATTTTTCACCATTCATGAATTTGCATTTTATGGTTAACTTGTGTAGGTTCCTAATATACTAGTAGTTGGACATAGCCGCTGTGGGGGCATCCGTGCTCTTATGAGTATGAAAAGAGAGAACAATTCCCGGTAACTACAGTCTTCAGACATTGGTTCATGTTTGCTGTTTTCTCTTGATATTCTGTTTTCAACTTTAATTGTCCTTTATGGGCACATCTCATCCTATTACTTAATTGGTATTTTTTTGGTTCTATTAGGAGCCTAATTAGTGATTGGGTTTCTATTGCAAAGAGTGCAAGGTTAAGCACCGAAGCAGCAGCTGGGAATCTGAGCTTCGAAAAACAGTGCAGCCACTGTGAGAAGGTGGTTCCTTTATTCCTCCTTCAAAGATGATGATATTTTGACCTGCAAACCTATCTTCCCATATGGTGTTCTCTGTGTCCAACTAAGATTTTACCTTCTATATCGTAGCCAATTTATTAACTATTTCTGGCAGTCTTCAGAACAACTTTTTATGCTGTTCACGCACAATTTGCTTGTTTAGCCATGTACATTGCTTTTATGCAGTTACGACATCAAGATGCAGAGAGTCAATTCTCATATCACACTTATGGGTCAAACCTTGTGTAAAGGCATTCACTCTTCTATTTCCTATGCATCTGTTTGCTTAATCTGCTTTCATTTGACAAAATTTTGTAAGCTTCAAAGCGAACCTAGTCTTTATTAGGAAAATAAAGGATGGTTCCATGGTTTTACATTTCTGGAGAAACAGATCCCTGTTCACCAATATTCTTTAGATTTATGGGTGACTAATCTGAAACAGCCTGAGATATCTGAAACCGGTTGAAACCTCATCTAGAACGAATGGAAGTGATTATGAAACTGAGGTTTAGAACCTCGAAGGGTTTACAACTGCAACCATATGACTGCCAGTTTCTGTCAATTTATAATGTTTTCACATGAACATATCCACTCGGTTTTCAATTCAGACATTGTTAATACATGTGTGGTTGGTTTCAGCATCAAAATGCTGGTCTTAAAAATGCCCTCCACACACAAACCCAGGTATTCTATATGATCTTAGTGTTCTGATCTGATGTATTAGAATTATGTAGTTTCACTTTCACCTGTCAACTGACATACATGTTTAGGCAAGCCTCTCTCTTGCAATTTCCTTCCTCAAGAATTTGACACCAACCAAGATGGTTCGGATAACAAAAACTGGTTATAATGCTGTTACCTTTGGAGCCAACAAGCCCCTTTTGTTGGTAGAAGGCTTAGTTCTTTGACATTAATGGTGACTCTTATCTATTCTTACTTTCTTAGCTCTAGACGTTATTAATTCATAGGTAAGATTCTCTTATCATTACCCACATGACTTTAGCATTGTGCTCGATCTACCTTTATATAAATTGAACATGTTCAGCTACACTTTTTGGTCTCATTCTTCCATTTCCTAGTTGAGGTCACTTGAGACTACTGTTCTCCTGGTCAAAGACATTTATATACAGTCAATTGCCAACATGTTTCCTCTATACTCATTGGAGAGGTTTTCTACAGGAATCTCTTAATGGTTCATTGCTGAACTTGCTCACTTACCCGTGGATAGAGAAAAGAGTGAGCGAAGGAACACTGTCTCTTCATGGAGGTTACTACGACTTTGTTGAGTGCACTTTCGAGAAATGGACACTCGTGTACAGGGACGGTCTTGAGGGTGGTAGCAAGTATGCAATCAAGAATCGTTTCTTATGGGCCTGAAGTACAGCCCAACCTTGGCTACCCTAAGATTGTTTCTGTGATTAAGTAGCTGCCATTGAATCTGTATTACTCTGTGATATACTGTGAAGACATAAAACAGATCTTTCGATGGAGATTATGTAAATATGTTGCTCTTGTTTGTGCAAAATAGCATATATTTGTAAGGTGTGTGAATTCACAGCATCTCCTGGACAATAAATCCATGTATCATCCATTGTGTTGTAATACAAGTGTAATACTTGTCCACTGGTGTTGCTTCATATAAAGTAACATTCTTCAAGCTTTATATTTTCTGTGAGCAGAGGAGTCGGTATTGTTGTAATGAATCACTTCTAGCTGGAATGACTTATTTGTTGGTAAGCTACCTTTTAGCTGACTTCTGCTTAGAGACAATATTGACTGGAGCTAGCAGTTGTAGGGAAAACAAAGTTCTTATTTCAAGTTTTCTTGCTGGAGATTTCGAAGTTCATATCTCTCTGTCTCTCTGTCTCTCTCTCTCTCTCTCTCTCACACACACACACACACACACACACACACACACACACATACATGTATGTATGTATATGACCTTTTGTTCGTTAAGTTTCGAAGTTGTTCAACATACAGGAAAAATACATAATCTAATTTGTTTCATGAAATTAGGTGCACCATGTCTCCTTCATATATATACTAGTCATAACCCGTGCCCATAGGGCATGGTTCATTTAATGTATTCCCCCTCAAAATCTTGGACCCCCAATTTTAAACGAACAATAATAATTATGAGGCCCCCATCAAAATATTAAATCCCAACCACTGCTGGATGTGAATTTTCTTTGGATTTCCCATAAAACCCCACTCTCAATAATGCTCATCCACAACCATTATGAGTGCAAACCCCACTCTTTGGATTCCCCATAAAACTCCACTCTCAATAATGCTCATTCCCCATAAAACCCCACTCTCAATAATAAAACCCCACAACCGTTGATTCACCAAGATTAAATCCCAACCACTCTTTATCTTGGCACAGTCAGCCCTAGGATTCAAAAACCTTTGTATTTTGTATAATATATATATATACTAGTCATAATCCGTGCCCATAGGGCATGGTTCATTTAAGGTATTCCCCCTCAAAATCTTGGACTCCCAATTTTAAACGAACAATAATAATTATGAGGCCCCCACTCTCAATAATGCTCATCCACAACCATTATGAGTGCAAACCCCACTCTTTGGATTCCCCATAAAATCCCACTCTCAATAATGCTCATCCACAACTATTATGAATACAAACTCCACTATTTGGATTTCCCATAAAATTCCACAACCGTTGATTGACCAAGATTAAATCCCAACCACTCTTTATCTTGGCACAGTCAGCCCTAGGATTCAAAAACCTTTGTGTTTTGTATAATATATATATATATATATATATATATATATATATATATATATATATATATATAGCAATTTGAGTTACTGCTACCAACATCAATCCTAATTCATTCCAATACTTATAGCTGCAAATCTCATCGACGTGCATAGGCTCGATAAAAGAAAATATACTGACAAGGACAAACTTTACACTAGAAAAAGATTCTTGTGATTCCAAACAGTACATAATTTCTTCCTGGTTCATGCTCAGCATCAAAGCATGAAATCTGATCCTTGTCAAAAGATAAGAACATGATTACTAACAAAAATTATATACATATTACAGCTTGATTAGTATGCACAGTATGCCAGATCTGTCAATAGATCAAAGTTACACTAAAATGGTCAAGTGTTTAGACACGTTCTTCATCTCGAGTCACCTTCGTCTTCTGTTTCTTCTTCATCATCTTCAGCTTCCTCTCGTTCTTCAGTTTCTTCGCTGTCTTCCTCATACATGTCTTCAGTTGGCCACTGTTTCTTGATTGTACTCGTATTTGAGGGAGACATACTTGAAGCCTGGATATTTCGAACCTTTAAAGGTGTCGTTTTCTCTACAAGAATGGGCCTGCTTCTTTTATTTTTCCCTACAACATCTTTTCTAATAAAAGCATCTTGCTCGCCGGCTTCATCCACGTCAGGGTTAACCCCAGGTTTGTGGTGTTTCCCATTTTCATCTGTATTGTGGCCAGGATGCTCTCTTTTCAAATGGAGATTCAGCTTGTACTCATGAATATAGTCTTTCCCACAGCCTTCATAAGGGCAGGCATAAGGGCGGGCAGAGGAAGCAGAACCATGGACACCTGCTGGGGCCTTTTGGGCACTGGGGGTTCTTTCTACGGGACTATGGTGTTTCACAATATCCGTCACCATACTCTGCGAGATTATATTAAGATACACTTAGGGTGTGTTTGGTTGCAAGGTGGAAAATATGTGGAAAAAAATTAAATTCCATGGAATTATTTTCCTAGGAAAAAGTTTCCATGGAATTTAAAAAAATTTCCACGGAAAACTTAATTTGGTCCATGGAAATGATATTTTCCTGTGTTGGGCAAGTTTCATTTTCCACCATTTTAGAAGAAAATACGGAAAATGATAGTTTTTTGGAAAATAATTTCATGGAAAATATAAGCTATCAAACACTACAATTCATGAAAAATTTGTGAGGAAAATATTTTCCATGGAAAAAAAAAGCCCAATCAAACACAACCTAAATAATAAGAAAATTCAGTGGATATGTGATGTTCATGAAACTAAAGTAATTTGAGCTTCTAAAGAATGTATATTAAGTGAATAAAGATTTGCTGTTATAGTGATATGCCTCAAGATCAAGTACATTTGTGCTTATAGAAGAATATATCCTGAAAGGGCAATGGCATGCAGCTGTAGTCAATATGCCTCGAAGTTTCTACACTTCAAAAAAAAAGTACATTACCTTTTCATGGTATTTCTTGATGTGAGTATTCAGTTTGTATTCGTGTGTAAATCTCTTCCCACATTCTTCATAAGGGCAAAGATGATAGTTTTCTAATGAATGCGTCCGCATGTGTGCCCTTAAATTGAAGTCCAAGGAGAAAGCCTGCATTCCATCTCTCTTACAAATCAAACTAAAAAAGAAAATGTATCCAATTTGATAAGCCAGTATACTAGTTTCAGCAATACACACTAAAATTATAAGATTTGAACATGATGTACCACGTTCAACTCATATAGTGTTTTCTACTTCATAGTAAATAACAAAAACAATAATAGGGAAAACTGCAAAGTATCTAACATATGAACCCTAGAAAACAATCAAATGAAATGATATTTGAAGCCGAGGAGAGATGTCCATTAACTGTTCTAGCATAAAACCTTCAGAACTCTTCCCACAAACTTCATTAGGCTATAACAACATGATTAGTGCCTAGCTACATCCTTCAATAACAAAGACAGGTTACAGTAAACACGGATGCTTGTTGCTAACAATTTCTTGCTACTCACACCTCACCTCTTTATTCTTTCTCTACTTTGAACTACACGAACTCCTTTAATTTCAGGACATGTAAGACTAAGAAAATAAAGCTCTTCATCTTTCTCAGCTATTCCCTTTTAAATTGGCGTAAGAACAATCTAAGGGAAAGGGAATAAGATAAAAAAATCTGGGGAAACAGAGAGAGTTCGATGGCCTATAAAAGAGAACGTATAAGTAAATACTTTGTCAAGACAATGCTAGGACATGCATTCTTCTCCCAAGTAACCGTTAGGCTTGACAAAAATAGATATCAGTAGCAAATAAAACAAGAAAGGTAGAATCAAAATCAAATAACGATTACAAGATTAAAACAAAAGTTAAGAACTGTTTCAGGTTTAGACCACAATTGCTGAATGGAGCTCAATGTAAAATGTTCATTTGGATAATGTGAGTTATGAAATGTGCAAACTGAAAGGTCTTCTTGATGTATCAAATTCTTCATTGATTTGTTTAACATATTTTTCTTTCTCGTGTGGCCATCGCACTGTTGTCCAGATGAAAGATTTCTAGCCTGGAAATCTAATGTTTTGTATGAGAGTGCAACGCTGGACATGCCTTCTAGAATGTGGCTTACATTGACATCTTCACAAGGACACATGTATTGGCTGAAGCTGATACGTTTCGGATCGGAATTGGACGGGTTCAAAATGGTCGAAACTATCAAAATCAACCAATTCAAAAACCCTGAACCCCCGAACCCATACTGAAACTGAGTTTGTCCCTTGCAGCTTCGTAATCGGCCTTGTGAAGTTCTGCAGTTTCTCACAACAATATATAAATTCAACTTGATTTAAATTAAAATCTTTCCTCAATGTAAGTAAGCCAACCCCATCAGCATAGAAAGTCCAACCGTCACTTCAGAGTGTTACCAATTTTGCCTTACAAACTCTACTATTTATTTCATTGTTTTTCTTCAGGCCCAAGGCAATGTTAGTGACGAAATGCTCTTAGAAGAATGAAAGAGAAGGATACAGTTGCCGACCCAATTTCAGATAAAGGTAGTTTTGCTGTTGTACTAGTAGGAGATCCCCGGCCAGACCGTTGGATTTTTATTTTATTTTTGCACTTTGCAAGATAACGTGGCTGTTTAAAGCCATAATCCCAGCAGGTTGTCACACACAAGATTTTTCGTCCCACTGAGACATCTACAAATCCCTCAACGGACCGAGGTTTTGCTGGAAGCTTATGGAATCCTCCAGAATGTGGTGGAACCTTCTTGAATATTCATGAAGTCTCCATAGCCTTCTAGATGTTCTAGAGTCTTCCTTAAAAAATATCTAGGTCCTAGAATAATCCCTGTAATATTATGTTTCCAGAAGCTTCATGTAAGCCCTTTGAGGCACTATAAATAAGCAGGAGGCTCATTTGTTCCTCACCATCCAAGAAGTTGTAAACTCTCTCTACTAAAGTTTTCAATCTTCCAATCTCTCTCTTTTGTCTCATTTTCGCCTTAACAATCTAGCTAAACGGTAGGGGAAGGCTGGCACGGGTCAAAGTGTAGGCAAAAACACTAAATCCGTAACAAGTGGTATAAGAATGAAGGTCGGTCGGTGCCATGTCGACATCTGAGAACGTCCAAGAGAGGACCATGTCGCCTAAGGAGAGGCACACCAAGACCAACAAGAGAGGCAAGAGCAAGGAGCCTACGACGGAGTGTAGCCTTGCCGACCAGAGCGCCTCGAGGTCTTGGAGACGGGTTTGAGGGACAGAGAGATGCGCATTGGCTCCGTGGAGCAAAGCAACACAAGGCTGAAAGACTTCTACGATGGCTGGAGAGTGATGTCGCTTCGTTCATAGCAATCTTTTGGAAGCAATTCCAAGAGATCCGATCCGCACTTGAGAAGGAGCTCAAGGCACATCGTACGGAGATTGCGGACTTGCGCGGGAAGGTCCGAAGCTACGAGGAGCTAAAGACCGTGGTAGAGAGTTGCGGAGAACTGAAGACCAAAGTTGTCATTCTGGAGAAGGCCGTTGCGAACGGTGGACTTTCGAGTACGGAGGCACTAAGAATGAAGATTCCCGAGCCAAAATCCTTTAATTGCGAGCGAGATGCCAAAGAAGTTGAGAACTTCTTGTGGAACGTGGAGCCATACTTTAAGGCGTTGCACATCGACGATGATGCCGAGAAGGTGGATATTGCTTCACTCTACTTTACTGATGATACTATGTTGTGATGGCGTCGTAGGTGCACGAAAATGGATAAGAATTTGTGTTCGATAGAGACTTGAAAGGATTTCAAGAAGGAGATCAAGTCTCAGTTCTATCTGGAGAATGTTGAGTTTACAGCGAGGCAAAGCTTCGGGCAACTCAAGCATACATTGCAGAGTTCACACGCTTGAGGGTTGCGACATCTAGCATGGACGAGGATCATCGCTTGTTCTTCCTCGATGGACTTCAACCGTAGGCGAATCAAGAATTGCAGTGACATAGGATGCAAGACTTGAACACCGCTGTGGCAGCAACCAAGAGGCTCGTCGAGTATATGTAGCATGACAACGATGTCATGGCCAAGCCAAAGACCACCAAGGAGAATGGTGGGAGAGAGCGGGAGAGCTCTCCTAAGGAGGGTCCGTCCGAGGGAAAGAAGCGTGAGAAGGCCCACCCCGAGCGACTAGTTATGTGCTTCATATGTGTAGAAAATCACTTTGCTTGGGGTTGTCTAAATAGAAGCATGCGTGTCAATGTCGTCTGAAGCGAGGAGCTGGAGGACTAGAAGTGCGAAGTGGGAGCACACATGGGAGCATTGCGCTTACTCAACGCCATCAAGACCAAGTCTGTTGTGTCGAAGACTCCAAGCAGGGAGCTTATATACGTTGACGTGAGGATCAATAGCATGAGCACACGGGCGTTGGTTGACACGGTCGCCACTCACAACTTTATCTCGGGCGCGGAGGTTCGTTGCTTGGGTCTTTCCTTGGAGAAAAATTCAAGCAAAATGAAGTCGGTCAATGCGGAGGCGCGCCTCGTACATGGGGGTAGACAAGGGAGTTCGCGTAGCGGTGGAAAATTGGCCGGATGTTGCCAATTTCACTGCTACATCGTTGGACGACTTCAAGATGATATTGGGAATTGATTTCATAATCGCGGAGAAGATAGTTCCGATGCAATATTTGAGAGTCGTCAGCTTCATGGAGGAAGGCTCGTCGTGCACGGTGAAGTTGCACGAGACTAGCCGTCAAAGGAAAAAGCTATCTCCGCCATTTATCTCAAGGAGGATATCCAAAGGGAGACGACCTACTTAGTAGTGCTCGAGATCAGACCCGGGTGTTGCAAATGGGTGTCCCGATGAGTTACTTCCGCGGAGAAAAATGGATCGTGCTACCAATTTGGGCACGAGTGCAGAAAAGTACGTCGTAGCCTACGAGGAGGCAGAGGCGACAAAGTGGAGTATCTCATACAAGGAGTTGCTCAAAGTTCGTGGTGAACGTTCGGGTCGACAGAGTTGCTATAGGACTTGCATGTACGGAGGTGTGGAGAACTACGTGCAGCTACGAGATAAGGTGGATCGACAACATGACAGCCCGCACGAGCCTCTTTCTGTGCCGAAGAGGGCATAAACCAAGGTCAAAGTTGGTACGACGAACCAATTTGCTTCCGATTTTGAGGAGAAGATGAGCAAGTCTAGAAAGTGTTGCATGCGACACATGAAGAAGGAACGACGCGCGACGATTATGCCTGCGAGAATAGACGTGATTCCGAGACTTGGTTCACCTGTCGATGAGGGCGTCGACGAAACATGTGGGGGAGAGTGTGACACACAAGATTTTTCGTCTCATCAAGACGGATCCGCATAACCCTCTTCGGATCGGGGTTTTGCTGAAAACTTATAAAATCCTCCAGAATGTGGTGGAGCCTTCTTGAAGATTCATGAAGTCTCCATAGCCTTCTAAGATGTTCTAGAGCCTTCTTTAGGAAATATCTAGGCCCTAGAATAATCCCTAGAATATTATGTTTCGAGAAGTCTAATGTAAGCCCTTTGAGGCATTATAAATAAGGGAGACACTCATTTGTTACTCACTACCCAAGAAGTTGTAAATTCTCTCTAGTATAGTGAAGTTTTCAATCTTCCAATCTCTCTTTTGCTCCAGATTGTTTAGATGCGAAATGAGTTACAAAATTGAATTATTTAGATTGAGTTCGTTAGAATTTTTGCATTTTTTGCATACTAGACCTGCAATCTACGGATCCATGTTACAAGTTATACGTAGATATGATATTCATAATAATAAAAAATTAATTTCGTTTGATGTACTAAAAATAATACTTCTTGTATCAATATTTGAAATCCTAATTTATGTCTATATTAGAAGCACGACTTTTTCATGTAAGATGTGCGTGTTACGTTGTTAATTTAATTTTACAAGAATGTTCAATTTTTCGAATTTAGAAAATATTAGAACATGTCTAATTAGTTTTAACACTTTACTAGTAGGCACAAGAGTTTTAAACTTAATATGTACAATATGGTTTGAGATTTAGGATATTTGTTAAGAATGTACCACATAAATTATATTCTACATATTTGATGTAGAAATTATGTATTAAATATAAAGAAAATTAATGCAAGTACAAGTAGTGAATACCAATTAACTGAGAATGGTTGGTTAATTGCTACTTCAAAATTTTGAATTTTTAGAAGTTTTACAATATTACATGTATTTATCTGCAGTTTATTATCCAAACTTCTCCTTTATTTTTATCAGAGAGCATTAAAATTTCTCATTTATTTGCAAAATATAGAAAAAAATTCCGGTTTTGATTATGTGTTTCCAAAATAGAAGTAAATTTTCTAAAATATTGGTGTGGTATACCTCTATTATATAGTTTGAATGTGATTTTATATCCTAATAAAATTAGAATGTGTATTTATATCGTTAGATGATTTTCATGACAATATGAATATTGATAAGTAGTTTAAAAAAATGAATTAAAGAATCTTTAGAGGCTCTAAATAGTATATATGAATAAAAAAAACTATCGAACCAAACTGGTTCAACCGTTAAAGGTAATAGTAGCTCTAGTTTAATTTCTAAGATATCATTGAGAAACAAAAGCAATCTTCACTTCCAACTCAAGAATTGTTCTTGTTTTTAAACTCCTATGGTGACTATGAGGACAATTCTTGATCATATTTTTCAATTTTAGAATGGTGAAAAACACACGAAAAACTTGTGATACACTTTCTTTTTTTGCAAGTGGTCTTCTAATGGTCCCAGTGTCAACGGTAGTACCGGGATATTGTTTTAGTGCATGTTCAAAAATGCTAAGCAAGAAGAAGCAAGATGTTACCAGATATTTTTGAAGCAAGTGTTTGCGTTCAATATTGGGTTTGTGAAAAAAAAAAATACTCATCACTTGATAGAAGAAAGTGTCGCCGTTAATGAACTTTACCTATAATCGCTTTTTATAGATAACGTTAGAGGAGTATAGATAACGTTAGAGGAGCTGAAGAATGAAGCGGTGAAGTCTTCTAGTGTTGGATCATTTTTTTCTGAAAATCAAAGGTTTGAAGAAATCGAAGACCGCAGAAAAAAAAAAAAAAAAAAAAAATCTAGACCGAAGATCAAATTGAAGATGAAATTTGTACTTTCACTCTTTCAGTTTTTCTAAATATTAATAAATGTCATTAAATTTCTCAATAAATAAAATTAATGAAGTTTCTTTATTTTCATTAATTGATTTTTTTCTACATATTTTTATATAGTCAAAGCCCTATAGCACAAATCACAATTATTTTTTGATTTTTTTTTTAAATTGGGCTATCCCGGGCTCGGCCCGCACCAGAACTAGACCCGGTCTGGTACACACCGAGTTGTGGCCCGTGCCGGATTTGGGATTTCAGCGCTGAACACGGCCGTACCGGTTCCCATGACCAGGCTGACCCGGCTCGGCCCAGATCCGGTCAAGCCTGGTCATGGGAACCGGTACAGCCAGGTTCAGTGCTGAAATCCAAATCCGGCATGGGCCACAACCGGTACGGCCAGGTCAACTCTCAGCCCGGGTTGACCCGGACCGGCCCACTTAACACCTCTACTATCCAATAACAAATTACATAAAGACATGCACAAAAGATATTTTATATAAAGCTCTTGATTAAGACTAACCCAAAGTTTGTTCTTAGATCCGCAGATCACCTTAATTCTTTGGCATAGAACAAGTATCATATAAATAGGCTTTGTCCTACAGGTTTCTAAACTCATGCACAACCTTATGATATCTTCGCTTAATCTATTCTAATACGCAACACAGCAAGGTTTCTGCCTTGCTGGTACTCTTAATAATTCAAATTTCAAACATTGAAAGTCCACTTCTTGCTTGTTGAATACCTTACACACAAATATCTTTAATAGTTTACTATGCAAATCTCAATATGGCATCTCTAGAAAGACTTGACATGCATCCTTGATACTGCTGAATAGTCTGAACTGTAAGTTCATTTCTAGCTAGTCATGTGCCAATGACCACAGAACGAGATTGATTGCTTCAAGTCCAATATCCTCTACATAAGATTAATCAGCACTACAACTTGCCATTAAAACCTATACAAGGATTTAAACTAAAACTAGAGCAGCAGGTAAGGCCCAGCCCATACAAGGCCAACCACTTTCAACCAAGCCGTAATAAAAAAATCCATCAATTTCAGGAAAACATCACAAAATATTTGATCCACTCAAATTCCATCAATTTCAGGGGGAAAAAGGACAATATTTTCCTTACCTTCAAGTATTCAAAATTGAAAAAACTACCAGACGGTTAACGTCAGCATGACTGAAATAATCGAGTTCAAGTCAAAGGAGAGGAACTTGGCGTAGGAGGGAGCGGGATAGGTCTTGGATAGGTACAGTTGTGAAACCACAGTTTCTCCATCTGTGGTTTTGGTTTAGTTAGTGGGATGACCCTGGGCTGGGATTCCGAAGATTAACCCTCTGGTTTGTGACACACCAGATGACAAAGACATGGTTTCAGAATTGCATGTAAAGCCGTTTAAGTGACATCTCAATATTTTTGCTTATCAGTCATGTAACTGGCAGAACATTTGTTTTGAATCCACAGTAAGACTATACAGGTCTCAGCAACTTTATTTCCTTCTCAGTACAAGTGAGACTAATTCATGACACAAAAATTTGGTCCCACTATTTTGTTTGTGGATGGTTGTTATGGCCCAAATGATGAAGATGGGACGAACAGTATGCCAAAAAACTGAAATGTTACATCCATGGGAACTTCCACAAGATCCAGTATCAAAAGAAGCATCCAAACAAAGAAACAACTGAACTTGCAATATTACAACTAACGGTGGGAGTTATATATCCATGGAGACATAACACATCCTGGCTGGGTGGGTTCGATACCACGGGAAAGTGGATTATTCTTCACAACTAATGGTGGGAGTTTAAAAAATTGCAATATTACAAGAATACACAAAAGGGTAAGAACCAAGACAGGAAACAAAACACCAAAGGGACAGACTGATTGGCACTATAATTACCTTACCGCAGCCTTGATAAGGGCACACAAAATCTCTCTCCCCTGTATGAATAAGAAAATGCCTTTTGAGCTTGGAACTGTCCAAAAAATTCTGCCATGGAAACATGTAAATTCTGTAAAACATCTTAAGTGTCTGCCACAATAGTCATAGAGAACACCATGTCAAATAATCAACATTTGCAATGAGTTCCATCAATCAACGAGGACAGGAAACCATTGACCAAAGAGGACGGACACTTGGTTTAGAACAGCCGATGCATGTAACTTAGACCAATAAAAAAAGTAACATAGACTTACAAACAGTGTTCACATTTAATCTGCAGTTCTAGTTATCATGTTTGGTACCATTATATTTATGCAGAGCTCAGTAAAAAAAACCAGACATTTCGTAACCACCTGATGCAACCAGTTTATAGATCGCAAGAAGAAGAAAACGAAATTGTATAAGAAACTAAACTACTGCTTTTACTCTAAAACAGAGCAAGGGTAAACACCCAGATCATGCTTCGACAAGTGAAACCATGCAAATAATTATACAAGTCATACACAAGCTGTGTATCCAAATGCATGCAAGAATGATTGATCTCCTAGAGCACATATGGCAAACTGATATCCCATGCATGTACTTCACAATATCATAATGAGGG
The DNA here is from genome assembly GCA_029216955.1 of Iris pallida. NCBI lineage: Eukaryota > Viridiplantae > Streptophyta > Magnoliopsida > Asparagales > Iridaceae > Iris > Iris pallida. The sequence continues at coordinate 2,742,559 of JANAVB010040220.1, read as the reverse complement.
TGCCCAGGTGCCACAAGACTACAGAATGAACGTTCAAGGAAGAGTTAACATGTACGTAGACTTCTTCCTTTTCATGGAGAGGCTGTTTCACTACCATAAAAATCAATCAGAGTAAATAAGGGAGTGCCTTACTACTGGTGCAATCTGTTACGATCCTATAGTCCCATATCGGTTATACAGGCTAGCTTTTAGGATGTGTTCTCGTAAGATTCGTATCAAATGTTATCAGAGCCTACACCAATGTCTTCTGGTTGCAATCGTGTGGCACGGACGGTGAAGCCAACATGGCAGTTGTCGTCTGAGACTAGAAGCCTAGTGCAAAGCCAGCCTACATTATCGCAGGGACTGCAGAGCATGGTAGAATGTTATGATCCTGTGGTCCCACATAGGACATATAGGACACTCGATGTGGATTGATATAATCTTGGGCTCTCTCCTCTTATCGGCTAGCTTTTAAGATAAGTTCACACAAGGTACATGACACAATCCCTCCAAAATAAACTTCCGAACTTTGATAACAAATTGAGGATGGAAGCTATGATAAGTAGCAACTTCTTCCTATTAAAATTTCCCATGTCCAAGGAACTGACTTACATTTATTAGAAAAACTCAAAAACATATTATGATAGATATATTAATTTTCCCTCCTTGAATTTTTTTCAAAACCGTGCTACTTGAATGGTTTGAATTTTCAGTTCTTCATAAGCTACATATTTCAAAACAATATATTAGGTGCAATACCTTTCCACATCCGTCAAAATGGCAAACATATTGTCTCTCCCCATGGATCTGTACATGCTTCCTGAGAGCTCCCACCTCAATGAAAGTTTTCCCACAGCCCTCATAGCTACAAAGGAAAAGAAGCTCACTGTCTGTCACAGGTTCGGGCTCTCCTTTTTCTGTATCTTC